>OZ012627.1:31668345-31898251 GCA_963942485.1 Pediacus dermestoides | reverse complement strand
CTAACCTAACCTAACCTAACCTAACCTAACCTAACCTAACCTAACCTAACCTAACCTAACCTAACCTAACCTAACCTAACCTAACCTAACCTAACCTAACCTAACCTAACCTAACCTAACCTAACCTAACCTAACCTAACCTAACCTAACCTAACCTAACCTAACCTAACCTAACCTAACCTAACCTAACCTAACCTAACCTAACCTAACCTAACCTAACCTAACCTAACCTAACCTAACCTAACCTAACCTAACCTAACCTAACCTAACCTAACCTAACCTAACCTAACCTAACCTAACCTAACCTAACCTAACCTAACCTAACCTAACCTAACCTAACCTAACCTAACCTAACCTAACCTAACCTAACCTAACCTAACCTAACCTAACCTAACCTAACCTAACCTAACCTAACCTAACCTAACCTAACCTAACCTAACCTAACCTAACCTAACCTAACCTAACCTAACCTAACCTAACCTAACCTAACCTAACCTAACCTAACCTAACCTAACCTAACCTAACCTAACCTAACCTAACCTAACCTAACCTAACCTAACCTAACCTAACCTAACCTAACCTAACCTAACCTAACCTAACCTAACCTAACCTAACCTAACCTAACCTAACCTAACCTAACCTAACCTAACCTAACCTAACCTAACCTAACCTAACCTAACCTAACCTAACCTAACCTAACCTAACCTAACCTAACCTAACCTAACCTAACCTAACCTAACCTAACCTAACCTAACCTAACCTAACCTAACCTAACCTAACCTAACCTAACCTAACCTAACCTAACCTAACCTAACCTAACCTAACCTAACCTAACCTAACCTAACCTAACCTAACCTAACCTAACCTAACCTAACCTAACCTAACCTAACCTAACCTAACCTAACCTAACCTAACCTAACCTAACCTAACCTAACCTAACCTAACCTAACCTAACCTAACCTAACCTAACCTAACCTAACCTAACCTAACCTAACCTAACCTAACCTAACCTAACCTAACCTAACCTAACCTAACCTAACCTAACCTAACCTAACCTAACCTAACCTAACCTAACCTAACCTAACCTAACCTAACCTAACCTAACCTAACCTAACCTAACCTAACCTAACCTAACCTAACCTAACCTAACCTAACCTAACCTAACCTAACCTAACCTAACCTAACCTAACCTAACCTAACCTAACCTAACCTAACCTAACCTAACCTAACCTAACCTAACCTAACCTAACCTAACCTAACCTAACCTAACCTAACCTAACCTAACCTAACCTAACCTTTTTTTTTTTTTTTTTTTTTTTTTTTTTTAGCAGGGAAACAAATAAATCTTCCTCAGGAGCAAGTCCGTCTCAAGACTCCCCGTTGCCGCTGATGGTAGTGATGGTAAATGGCAACGGGTTGTACGAGGTTGGGTGGAGGGTCACGGACCCATTCCCGACTCGTTAACAAACAAAACCCTGCCTTTTATGCCGACCGAGTGAATGGCATAAAAGCATCCCACCCAGGAGAGTGATGCACCCGTACAGGGTATTCTTGCTCTCCTAGATGAGGCCTCAACCACCACCGGACTGGTATACCGAACCGGCTGGGAGCACAAACTGTCGCCTCGCGCACGTGACTTTAAATTCTAATTTAAAAGAGCAAACCATTCAAACCCCTGATGGGGGGAATTTAAACATGAACCATTCAAACCCCTGATGGGGGGAATTCTCAAAGGACATCATACATTTATAGGCACTTTTTTTTTTTTTTTTATTATTATTATTATTTATTTCTTTTAGGTACATATATATATATATAAAAATTTGTAATAAATAAATAAATATATAACTTTTAACAATCTTTTTTTTTTTTTTTTTTTTGCCCTTTTTTCTTTTTTTTTGCCCATGGCTCTTTTCAACATATTCGTCTGGGTGTCAGACACTACTCTACAACTATCTTTAATAAGTAAACAAACACAAATAAATTATTAAAATGTATAAACAACTATATATATATATAAATGACTGACGTCAACAAACAACCACAAATAAATTAATAAATACGAATATATAAATAAAACTCTGTAAAATATGATAGACAAAACAACCGTATAGATAAAAATGACTAACGTCAAACAACCACAAATAAATTAATAAATATAAATTCTAATAAATCTGACAAAACAAACATATAGATTAAATGACTCTAAAAAGTCAGTATATAAAAACACGAAAAAAAATACGCTGACACAATGGAGGCTCCCCACACGAAGCCTCCCCCCTACCACGTACCTTCTCGCGTTCATCCCTCCTCCTCCTCGCGCTCATCCCGATCCTTGATTTTGAGGATGGCTTCCACCATCCTCTCCATGGCGAGCCATATCTGTTCGTCCCGGACCATGGCCCGCACAATTCCTTCGGGGGCAAAATCCTCCACCCCCTCCAGAACCGACAAGACATCGATCCGTTCCTCCCAGAATCGCTCGCACACAAAGACCGTATGTTCCGCGTCATCTATCCCCCCGTAACAATAACGACACGCTCCCGTTGTTTCGCGCCCGATCCGACAACGGTATTCCTGGAATGAGCCGTGTCCTGTGAGGAACTGGGCTAAATAATAACCCACCTCCCCATGGCCCCTATCCACCCATTCCCCAATGTTCGGAATCAGGCGACGCGTCCAGATGGCTTTAGTCCCACCAGACTGCCATCTTTCCTGCCACCTGTCCCGAGACCTCTCGCGCATCTCCCTCCGATTAAGCGTGGTATCGTCTCCTCCCGAACCGCCGCGCTCCAGCACTAACAGGTCCATCGGAATCACCCCAGCTACCACCTGGAGTGCCTCCGATGAAACGGTCCTGTTTGCCCGCGTTATCCCCAGCAACATCCTTCTTTGTGACCGGTTCACCATCTCCCGATACTTGGCATACCTCATCTGCCCCATCCAAATGGGTGCACCATACAACAAGACAGACGAGTGCACTGTCGCCAGCACCCTCCTCCGCCCCGCCGACGGCCCACCCATACGGGGCATCAGCTTTGCCAAGCCCTCCGCGTTTTTCTCGGCCTTCGATGTTACATACCTGAGGTGTGGGCCCCAGGCTAAACTCCCGTCCACCATAAAGCCGAGATACTTTATGGTGCGCTTTATGGGCACGTCAACTCCCAACACGTCTAAGCTGATCCTGCCTTTCAGGTCCTTCCTTCCAGTTAAGGCCACTACCTCTGTTTTCTCCGGTGCTATTTCAAGACCCGCGGTTTCCATCCAGTCGCTAACCAACTGGATAGACCTTTCGAGTCTCGTCGCCACCCTCTGGACTGTACTAGCGATGCCTACTATCAAAAGATCATCAGCATACGCTATGACTGTACAGCCCTTCGGATAGCGCAATTTTAGCACCGGATCATACCCGATGTTCCAAAGATGGGGTCCCAATACGGACCCCTGTGGTACTCCGGCCTCGACCTTCAGGCTGACCCTGCCGACGCTCAGCTCTCTCTCGCGCAAATATGACGTTATGATTCGTCGTAAGTACCGCGGGATGTGCCTCCTGTCCAGCTCCCGAACGATATGACCGAACCGCATCGAGCCGAAGGCGTTCTTGACATCCAGAGACACCGCAAAGCAGTATTCCCTGTGACGCCAACTACCCCCGGCAGCACTACGCGCCAATTCGACCAACCGCCCTACCGCCTGGACCGTCGATCTGCCCTCCCGAAATCCGTACTGGGCATCGTCCAATCCCCCGTCGCCGTCAACAGCTGCCATCAATCGTCTGGCCACCACCCCCTCAAAAGCTTTGCCCATGACATTTAGTAGTGATATGGGTCTCGCCGTCTCCTCGATGGGCTTGCCAGGCTTGGGAATGAGAACCACCCTAGTCTGTTTCCAGACATCAGGAAAATTCCCATCCCGAAGAAGCTCACCCATCATTCGAGTCATAGACTCGGCAGCTACCTCCCATACCACCCCCAAGACCTCCCGCGTTACCCCATCAGGCCCCGGAGCCTTCTTGGCGGCCATCTTCATGATGGCTCTCTCCACTTCCTCCTCCTGTAACACCGGAGGATATTCGGAAGCGTCGAGAACGCCATCGGCGGCGGCTTCGTACCCCCCCACGATGTCGCGGAATTCCGGGTCATCGACTCTTGGAAATAGCTTCGCCATCAGACGTGCATGCACGTCCGATGGTACATCACTATTTCCAAGGGCACCAATCTTCTTCGCCGCGATCCCGTATGCCATACCCCAGGGATCCTCTTCCAGCTCCCCTACCAACTCGCGCCATTTCAACCGTTTGCTTTTATTAACCGATTTTTTAAACTGGCTCCTGGACGCCAGGTAAGCTTCCCAGGCTTCCCGAATACCGGCCTCTTGTTCCAGGTTGCCCTGCACAAGTTGGGCCTTCAGTCGACCCAGGCGCTTACGACACCTGCGCATATCACCGCGGCACGCCCCGACTTCCTCGCTCCACCAATACACCGGCCTTCGCAGTCGCCCGCTAAGCCGGCTTCTCACCGGAACGAGTGCCTCGCAAACGTTCACGATCCTCCGCTCGAACTCCTCGGCCCCAATAGTTTCACCCTGATCAGCAAATTTTGCCGCCAGGGCTTCCCTAAAACGACCGATTTTGCCCGGGCCCACCTTGTAGACCAAAGGTCTGTCTTCCGAGTCTGTCTGCCCCCCCCTCCCAGCAGTATCTTCAACATTGAAGGCTACTGGGAGATGGTCGCTGCCGACATCCTCATCATCCATGACCCGCCACCCATGAACCCTAACATTTGATGACAGATCCCCTACCATGGTAACATCCAGGTAGCTCGTCTGCTCTCTCCTGCTAAAAGTCGGAGTGACCCCGTCATTGAGAAACGTGAACCCCTGGCTGGTTCCCCAGTCTGCCAAAATCGCGCCCTTCTCATCTGTTACGTGAGATCCCCATAGGTGGTGCTTCGCATTAAAATCACCACCCACCACGACCCCACGGCGGTTCCTCCCCCTTAATCCGTGCACAGTGTCCCCAACCCGACAAAGGAACGACGCAAAAAGGGCAGCAGACATACGCGGCGTGCAATAGCACGACACATACACTACTCCCCCCACCCTGATCCACGCGAAGCCTTCCCCTGTCCCACGGTTCTCCAAGCTCCCTACGTAATGGACAGCCGCACTCCCTGACTCATCCACCACCCAGCCTCGCCTACCGTTCGTGAGGCGAACGTTAGGTTCACTGACCAGGACCACAGTAAAGTCCTGCACACTCGCCAGCCGGAAAACCAGGTCGTGCACCAACCTACTGCGATTGCAGTTGACTTGAAGGACTCTGAGCATAACGGCGTGTAAGCTCCTGCCTTCTAATTTTCCCCAGGATACGATCCACGCACACAACCGCGATTTTACGGTGGTGCGTTTGTTCCGCACTTTCTACGACATTTACATTCTCGGCGACGTAGCTAAAAAACACAGATACTAGCACAAGTGTATATATAAAAACAATAAATAAATAAATTAGCATAAAAAGATTTAAAAAACGAATAAATAAACACTTAAGGGACATACTATAAATGACTACAAACAGTGTATAAGGGACATTCACAATGACACCCAGACGTACTTACAATACTAACAGACATCACGTGGCGTCGGCCTTCAGGGCATTCTTCATCAACTTGCATCGGGCCGACCATGCTCGATGCTCCTCCAAGCAAAATGGGCAGTGTGCCTTGGCTTCGCACTTATTCGCCAAGTGGCCCTCCTGCGAGCAATTTAGGCAGGATTTGCTCCTGTCCTGCTCGGATTTACAGTCGGCCCTGAGATGCCCCTCCCCCCAGCACCGGAAGCATCTGGTAACTTCCACCTTCTTCCTCAGCCTCACATTATTGAGGCCGATCCTCACAGTCCTGGTGGTAGGTGTCGAGGGATCCCTTTCCCCCGTTCCGCCTGGCGCCCTCCTTCCATCCATACGGATGGTCGCCGCTAGGTTGCCCATCGCAGCCGGCCTGAGCTCCCCCACCTCTAAGGTAGGGTCACCCATCTTCTTCCTCAAAGCCTCAGTCAGTTCTATCTTACTGACTGAGCTATCAATACCAGAGACGTAGAAAGTTTCCCTGTCTCTGGTACGATGAGTTATTCCGGCTGCCCCAACGGTCTTTGTAACCACAGAGGCGATGCGATCCCTCTGGCCAGTCTCGATGAGGAGGCGGCCATCTCGGGTTTTTCTGACGGCTCTCACCTCGTCAGCCACCCCCTCCTTCTCCAGGCCCTTCCGGACATCCCTCAGCAGATCCACATAGTTCCCACTTTCAGGCACTGAGATGACCAGTGCCTCGTTGTTTGGGCGTCTCCTGGTCGCGGCTCCACTCCCGGGCGTTGCTCCTCCAGTTAGGCCGGGGGGAGTATGTACCGTGATGGTCATGCCCCTCCCCCGGCACACAAACTCCCCCATCTTTCTTATGTGCTCTGCCCCGATTCCAGGGCAGACCGGAACAGCGAGGTGGTGATTGCCTCCCCTCCTCATGATCCTGCCGGCGATCTTCCGCATGGCCCGCAACAGGGTTCCGGGCTCCCTTTTAATTTGGACCCTCCAAATTCTCCTCCATTTTGTTAGGCCCTTGACTTTGGAGGCAACCTCCACTTCCAGGATGCCCTCCTCGTCCACGTTTTCAAGGAGCTCCGGAAACCTGTCTCCTGCCCACTTGAGAAGACTATTCTCGGGTTCGTCCTCGAAGCAGAACACGGCCACCTCCTCCAGCTCCCTATCCACAACGGGGTTGCTCCGCCTGACCTGTGTAGCCCGATACGCCTCCGGGTGCCAGGGCTTTTCGATGAGGTCAAGCATGGCCTCATCAGTCTCCGCGGCATCCACATCTTCGGTTTCCACTAAGGAGGGGATCACCACTGTGCCTCGTTCCACGGCCTCTGTGATGGCCGCTTTCATTGCTGCCATCCGCTCCTTTATTTGTTGGGGCAGTTCCGCCATTAAGGGGGAGGACATGATTTTCCCCACTTCCCTGGTTAAAACCGCCACCAGGTCGGTGAGGTTCTTCTCCCCTGACTTCCCTCTAAGTACATTGGCGTAGTCCATAGTCCGCCCCCCGGCGCCATTTTCCGCAGTCCTCCTTTCGGAGGCTGCCCCAGGCTCTACGGGTGCGGTTTTCTCGACGCTCGATTTCTTCTTCTTTTTTCCTTTTCCCGCTTTTGGAGTCGATTGAGGGATGGTTTCCACCACCGATCCCTCTTCCTCCATCAGCGGGGAGGTCTCTTTTCTTTTCCGGCTTGACTCATTCCTGCTTCCCCTAATGATGGTTAGCAGGAAATCCTCTTCCTTCGTCGCCTCATCGTCAGTCCCCAGGTTGTTTCCTCCTGTTCCCTCGGGTGGTTCTTCTCCTGCTCCCTCATGGAAGCTGACAGTGGATCTGGTGCTCACTGCACTGTCTCCACTGTCAGTCCTCATAACTAACCCAGTAGTGTTTGAGGCCTGGGTTAGCACCTCACGCATTTTCGGGCCAGTAGTAATACCACCGGGGTGGGCCTGGCCGGCCACCTCCCCCCCAGTGGGGCGCCCCACATCCGAAGTGGGGCAGTTTTCATCATTGGTGTGTTGCATCATAATTTTTGTTTTTGTTTTGTACCCCTTTTTTTAATTTTTTTTTTTTTTTTTTTTTTTCCACTTTTTTTTTTTTTTTTTTTTTTTTTTTTTTTTTTTTTTTTTTTTTTTTTTTTTTTTTTTTTTTTTTTTTTTTTTTACACATATATATATTTTTTTTTACCCACGGGGATGGGGCACTCCGCCCCGTCGGATAGACATCACAAAAAACTCAAAATTAACAAATTCAAAAAAAATAAAGAAATACCTTCTCTGTGTGGGGCACAGGACCCCTACTCAGTTCAGAGCCCTGGGCCCCCCACCACGGTAAGCTGGTACCGCCCAGTAATCAAAATCGAATAAGTCTTTAGGGCCCCCGTATTTTTGCTAAAATAAAATAAGCGGGGACCCTGTATTTGGATGGAATTCACCTTATTCCAGTGGACAAAATTGTTGAGTTTTCGGTTCACGGCAGGTTTTGTCCACATTCCTGCCGCCAATTCCTGTTAAACTCGCACTAACACTTAACAAAAATCCACTAATTGGGGCGCGACACAGCGTCTCAGCCCAGCGAAACCCTCACTGCACTTGCACTGCATCCCGCCCCACACACCGAACAAATTTGGCGAAAATCCGCACACGCATACTGGCGGATTTTGCCCACATTCCACACACGACAAACAAAGCACTAATTAGGGCACGATGCAGTCGCTGCAGCCCAGCGAAACTCTCACTGCACCCGCACTGCACCCCGCCCCACACACCGAACAAATTTCACAAAAATCCAAACACGTTAACTGGCACAAACAGCACAAACAAGCGGAGCACACGGAAGTCGACCCATCTCGTCCAGAGTCTGTCCGTGTACTGAACCTAACCTAACCTAACCTAACCTAACCTAACCTAACCTAACCTAACCTAACCTAACCTTTTTTTTTTTTTTTTTTTTTTTTTTTTTTTTTTTTTTTTTTTTCAGCAGGGAAACAAATAAATCTTCCTCAGGAGCAAGTCCGTCTCAAGACTCCCCGTTGCCGCTGATGGTAGTGATGGTAAATGGCAACGGGTTGTACGAGGTTGGGTGGAGGGTCACGGACCCATTCCCGACTCGTTAACAAACAAAACCCTGCCTTTTATGCCGACCGAGTGAATGGCATAAAAGCGTCCCACCCAGGAGAGTGATGCACCCGTACAGGGTATTCTTGCTCTCCTAGATGAGGCCTCAACCACCGCCGGACTGGTATACCGAACCGGCTGGGAGCACAAACTGTCGCCTCGCGCACGTGACTTTAAATTCTAATTCAAAAAGAGAAAAAACCATTCAAACCCCTGATGGGGGGAATTTAAACATGAAGCATTCAAACCCCTGATGGGGGGAATTCTCAAAGGACATCATACATTTATAGGCACTTTTTTTTTTTTTATTATTATTTATTTGTTTTAGGTACATATATATATATAAAAATTTTTTTTTTTAATAAATAAATAAATATATAACTTTTAACAATCTTTTTTTTTTTTTTTTTTTTTTTTTTTTTTTTGCCCTTTTTTCTTTTTTGCCCTTTTTTCTTTTTTTTTTGCCCATGGCTCTTTTCAACATATTCGTCTGGGTGTCAGACACTACTCTACAAATCTTAACTACGGGGTCAAACAAGCACAAATAAATTAATAAATATATCTATAAAATCTGTAAAATCTGACGAAACAAACAACCATATATATAAAATGACTAACGTCAAACAACCACAAATAAATTAATAACTATATACAGATATCCAACGGCACAAACATACGAATGTATAAATAAAACTCTGAATAAAATCAGACAAACAAAACAACCATATAGTTAAAAGACTCAAAAAAAAAGTCAATTAATAAATATATAAAAAACACAGAAAAGCACGTTGACACAGTGGAGGCCCCCCACACGAAGCCTCCCCCCTACCACGTACCTTCTCGCGTTCATCCCTCCTCCTCCTCGCGCTCATCCCGATCCTTGATTTTGAGGATGGCTTCCACCATCCTCTCCATGGCGAGCCATATCTGTTCGTCCCGGACCATGGCCCGCACAATTCCTTCGGGGGCAAAATCCTCCACCCCCTCCAGAACCGACAAGACATCGATCCGTTCCTCCCAGAATCGCTCGCACACAAAGACCGTATGTTCCGCGTCATCTATCCCCCCGTAACAATAACGACACGCTCCCGTTGTTTCGCGCCCGATCCGACAACGGTATTCCTGGAATGAGCCGTGTCCTGTGAGGAACTGGGCTAAATAATAACCCACCTCCCCATGGCCCCTATCCACCCATTCCCCAATGTTCGGAATCAGGCGACGCGTCCAGATGGCTTTAGTCCCACCAGACTGCCATCTTTCCTGCCACCTGTCCCGAGACCTCTCGCGCATCTCCCTCCGATTGAGCGTGGTATCGTCTCCTCCCGAACCGCCGCGCTCCAGCACTAACAGGTCCATCGGAACCACCCCAGCTACCACCTGGAGTGCCTCCGATGAAACGGTCCTGTTTGCCCGCGTTATCCCCAGCAACATCCTTCTTTGTGACCGGTTCACCATCTCCCGATACTTGGCATACCTCATCTGCCCCATCCAAATGGGTGCACCATACAACAAGACAGACGAGTGCACTGTCGCCAGCACCCTCCTCCGCCCCGCCGACGGCCCACCCATACGGGGCATCAGCTTTGCCAAGCCCTCCGCGTTTTTCTCGGCCTTCGATGTTACATACCTGAGGTGTGGGCCCCAGGCCAAACTCCCGTCCACCATAAAGCCGAGATACTTTATGGTGCGCTTTATGGGCACGTCAACTCCCAACACGTCTAAGCTGATCCTGCCTTTCAGGTCCTTCCTTCCAGTTAAGGCCACTACCTCTGTCTTCTCCGGTGCTATTTCAAGACCCGCGGTTTCCATCCAGTCGCTAACCAACTGGATAGACCTTTCGAGTCTCGTCGCCACCCTCTGGACTGTACTAGCGATGCCTACTATCAAAAGATCATCAGCATACGCTATGACTGTACAGCCCTTCGGATAGCGCAATTTTAGCACCGGATCATACCCGATGTTCCAAAGATGGGGTCCCAATACGGACCCCTGTGGTACTCCGGCCTCGACCTTCAGGCTGACCCTGCCGACGCTCAGCTCTCTCTCGCGCAAATATGACGTTATGATTCGTCGTAAGTACCGCGGGATGTGCCTCCTGTCCAGCTCCCGAACGATATGACCGAACCGCATCGAGCCGAAGGCGTTCTTGACATCCAGAGACACCGCAAAGCAGTATTCCCTGTGACGCCAACTACCCCCGGCAGCACTACGCGCCAATTCGACCAACCGCCCCACCGCCTGGACCGTCGATCTGCCCTCCCGAAATCCGTACTGGGCATCGTCCAATCCCCCGTCGCCGTCAACAGCTGCCATCAATCGTCTGGCCACCACCCCCTCAAAAGCTTTGCCCATGACATTTAGTAGTGATATGGGTCTCGCCGTCTCCTCGATGGGCTTGCCAGGCTTGGGAATGAGAACCACCCTAGTCTGTTTCCAGACATCAGGAAAATTCCCATCCCGAAGAAGCTCACCCATCATTCGAGTCATAGACTCGGCAGCTACCTCCCATACCACCCCCAAGACCTCCCGCGTTACCCCATCAGGCCCCGGTGCCTTCTTGGCGGCCATCTTCATGATGGCTCTCTCCACTTCCTCCTCCTGTAACACCGGAGGATATTCGGAAGCGTCGAGAACGCCATCGGCGGCGGCTTCGTACCCCCCCACGATGTCGCGGAATTCAGGGTCATCGACTCTTGGAAATAGCTTCGCCATCAGACGTGCATGCACGTCAGATGGTACATCACTATTTCCAAGGGCACCAATCTTCTTCGCCGCGATCCCGTATGCCATACCCCAGGGATCCTCTTCCAGCTCCCCTACCAACTCGCGCCATTTCAACCGTTTGCTTTTATTAACCGATTTTTTAAACTGGCTCCTGGACGCCAGGTAAGCTTCCCAGGCTTCCCGAATACCGGCCTCTTGTTCCAGGTTGCCCTGCACAAGTTGGGCCTTCAGTCGACCCAGGCGCTTACGACACCTGCGCATATCACCGCGGCACGCCCCGACTTCCTCGCTCCACCAATACACCGGCCTTCGCAGTCGCCCGCTAAGCCGGCTTCTCACTGGAACGAGTGCCTCGCAAACGTTCACGATCCTCCGCTCGAACTCCTCGGCCCCAATAGTTTCACCCTGATCAGCAAATTTTGCCGCCAGGGCTTCCCTAAAACGACCGATTTTGCCCGGGCCCACCTTGTAGACCAAAGGTCTGTCTTCCGAGTCTGTCTGCCCCCCCCTCCCAGCAGTATCTTCAACATTGAAGGCTACTGGGAGATGGTCGCTGCCGACATCCTCATCATCCATGACCCGCCACCCATGAACCCTAACATTTGATGACAGATCCCCTACCATGGTAACATCCAGGTAGCTCGTCTGCTCTCTCCTGCTAAAAGTCGGAGTGACCCCGTCATTGAGAAACGTGAACCCCTGGCTGGTTCCCCAGTCTGCCAAAATCGCGCCCTTCTCATCTGTTACGTGAGATCCCCATAGGTGGTGCTTCGCATTAAAATCACCACCCACCACGACCCCACGGCGGTTCCTCCCCCTTAATCCGTGCACAGTGTCCCCAACCCGACAAAGGAACGACGCAAAAAGGGCAGCAGACATACGCGGCGTGCAATAGCACGACACATACACTACTCCCCCCACCCTGATCCACGCGAAGCCTTCCCCTGTCCCACGGTTCTCCAAGCTCCCTACGTAATGGACAGCCGCACTCCCTGACTCATCCACCACCCAGCCTCGCCTACCGTTCGTGAGGCGAACGTTAGGTTCACTGACCAGGACCACAGTAAAGTCCTGCACACTCGCCAGCCGGAAAACCAGGTCGTGCACCAACCTACTGCGATTGCAGTTGACTTGAAGGACTCTGAGCATAACGGCGTGTAAGCTCCTGCCTTCTAATTTTCCCCAGGATACGATCCACGCACACAACCGCGATTTTACGGTGGTGCGTTTGTTCCACACTTTCTACGATACTCACATTCTCGGCGACGTAGCTAAAAAACATAGATACTAGCACAAGTGTATATATAAAATCAATAAAAGCAATAAATAAATAAATAAGCATAAAAGAATTTTTAAAACAACAAACAGTGTATATAACAAAAACAAATAAATAAACAGTTATAAAAAAGAAGACAATGTATATAGGACAATCACAAAGACACCCAGACGTACTTACAACTAACATTCATCCTCAGGTGGCGTCGGCCTTCAGGGCTTTTCGCATCAATTGGCACCGAGCCGACCATGCTCGATGCTCCTCCAGGCAGAATGGGCAATGCGATTTTGCCTCGCACTGGTTCGCCATGTGTCCCTGCTGAGTGCAATTGAGACAGGACTTACTCCTGTCCTGTTCGCTTTTGCACTCAGCCCTAAGGTGGCCCTCCCCCCAACAGCGGAAGCATTTCATCACTTCCACCTTCTTACGCAGTCTGACATTATTTAGTCCGATTCTAAGGGTCCTGGTGATGGATGCTGAGGACCCTTCTTCCCCCATTCTGCCTGGCGCCCTTCTTCCATCCATCCTGATCGTCGCCGCCTGGCTCCCCATCGCAGCCGGCCTCAATTCCCCCACCTCCAGTGTAGGGTCACCCGTCCTCTTCTTCAATGCTTCGGTCAACTCCGCCTTGTTGACCGAGCCATCGATACCAGAGACGTAGAAAGTCTCCCTGTCCCTGGTACGATGGACGATTCCGGATGCCCCAACCGTTTTCGCAACGACCGTGGCTATCCTCTCTCTCTGGCCCGTCTCGATGAGGAGGCGGCCATCTCGGGTTTGCCTGACGGCTCTCACCTCGTCAGCCACCCCCTCTTTTTCCAGATCCATCCGGACGCTCCTAAGAACCTCCGAGTACTTCTGGTTTGGAGGCACTGTAATTACCAGTGCCTCATTGTTGGAGCGGTTCTTCGTTGTCGCTCCGCTCCCGGACGCTGCTCCTCCCGTTACGATGGGGGGAGTGTGTACCGTGATGGACATATCCATCCCCCGGCACACGAACTCCCCCGTTTTCCTCAACTCTTCCTCCCCGACTCCTGGACAGACCGGTATCGCAAGATGGCGGTGACAGTCTCCCCGGCCGACGATTTTCCCGGTGACCTTCTGGAGGGCTCGAAACAGGGCTCCGGGCTCCCTTTTCATCTCGACCCTCCAGATCCTCCTCCACTTTGTTAGGCCCCTCATCTTTGATGCAAACTCCACCTCCAGGATGCCCTCCTCATCCACCCTCTCAAGGAGCTCGGGAAACCTTTCCCCTGCCCATCTGAGAAGGCTGTTCCCAGGGTCATCCTCGAATGTGACAATGGCCACCTCCTCCACGTCCCTGTCCACTATGGGGTTACTTCTTCGGATCTCCGTGGCCCGGTATGCCTCGGGGTGCCAAGGCTTCCCGATGATTTCGAGGATGGCCTCCTCCCCCACCGCGGCGTCCACATCTTCCACTTCTACCAAGGAGGGGATCACGACCATGCCTTCCTCGGTAGCCTCCGCTATCTTCGCCCTCATGGTTTCTATCCTCCTCTGTATCTCCTCCGGCAATTGGGCCATCAGAGGGGAGGACACGATCTTTCTCACCTCCCTGGTCAATATCGCGACCAGGTCGGTGAGACCCTCTCTTCCATTCCCTTTAACAGCCTTTGCAAAATTTTTCACCTTCTGCCCCCCGGCGCCATTCTCCGCAGCTTCCCCTTGGGGGGCTGCCCCAGGCTCTACGGGTGCAGTACTTGTTTTGAGTTTCTTCTTTTTCTTTTCCTTTTCCCCAGCCCTTGGTGTGGACTGGGAAATGACGCCTTTCGTAATCTCCTTAGGGGAGGAGGACTCCTCCCTCTTCCTCTTGGTCGGATCAGCCTCACGACCAATTAGCTTCAGGAGGAAGTCCTCGTCCATGATACCGTCCTCATCGGTGCTGGGCTGATTTCCTCCTCCGGCTCCCTCGCGATCTTCTCCTGCCTCCCCCGCTCCCTCATGGAAGCTGACAGTGGATCTAGTGCTCACTGCACTATCACCACTGTCGGTTCTTCTCACCACTGACCCAGTAGCAGTTGTGGAGGCCTGGGTCATCACCTCTGCAGTTTCTCGACCAGTAGTAATACCACCGGGGTGGGCCTGGCCGGCCACCTCCCCCCCAGTGGGGCGCCCCACATCCGAAGTGGGGCAGTTTTCATCATTAGTAGACGACATCATGAAATTGTTTGTTGTGTACCCCGTTTTTTTTTTTTTTTTTTTTTTTTTTTTTTTTTTTTCTGTTTTTTGTGTTTTTTTGTGTTTTTTTTTTTTTTTTTTTTTTTTTTTTTTTTTTTTTTTTTTTTTTTTTTTTTTTTTTTTTTACCCACGGGGTTGGGGTACTCCACCCCGTCGGATAGACAAAACAATACATTAACAATACATTCATAAAAAGAAATGAACAAAAACTCAAAAAATATTAAATTACAAAAAAAAACTAAAACTACTAAATTACACAAGAAAAACTCAAACTGCCAAAAACAATGAAACAAAACACCCCCAATCCCCTCCACCGGATTTGTGTGTGGGGCACAGGACCCCTACTCAGTTCAGAGCCCTGCGCCCCCCACCACGGTAAGCTGGTGCCGCCCAGTATACAAAATGGAATAAGTCTTTAGGGCCCCCGTATTTTTGCTAAAATAAAATAAGCGGGGACCCTGTATTTGTGTGGAATTTATCATCTTATTCCAGTGGACAAAATCGTTGAGTTTTCGGTTCACGGCAGGTTTTGTCCACATTCCTGCCGCCAATTCCTGTTAAACTCGCACTAACACTTAACAAAAATCCACTAATTGGGGCGCGACACAGCGTCTCAGCCCAGCGAAAACTCCACTGCACATGCACTGCATCCCGCCCCCCACAACTGAACAATTTTCACGTAAAACAACACACTCCCACAGGCGAATTTCGTCCACATTCCCTGCGCACCGCACACACGACAAACAGACATTTATTAGGGCACGATGCAGTTGCTGCAGCCCAGCGAAACTCTCACTGCACCCGCACTGCACCCCGCTCCACACACCGAACAAATTTCACAAAAATCCAAACACGTTAACTGGCACAAACAGCACAAACAAGCGGAGCACACGGAAGTCGACCCATCTCGTCCAGAGTCTGTCCGTGTACTAACCTAACCTAACCTAACCTAACCTAACCTAACCTAACCTAACCTAACCTAACCTAACCTAACCTAACCTAACCTAACCTAACCTAACCTAACCTAACCTAACCTAACCTAACCTAACCTAACCTAACCCCAAACCTAACCTAACCCCAAACCTAACCTAACCCCAAACCTAACCTAACCCCAAACCTAACCTAACCCCAAACCTAACCTAACCCCAAACCTAACCTAACCCCAAACCTAACCTAACCCCAAACCTAACCTAACCCCAAACCTAACCTAACCCCAAACCTAACCTAACCCCAAACCTAACCTAACCCCAAACCTAACCTAACCCCAAACCTAACCTAACCCCAAACCTAACCTAACCCCAAACCTAACCTAACCCCAAACCTAACCTAACCCCAAACCTAACCTAACCCCAAACCTAACCTAACCCCAAACCTAACCTAACCCCAAACCTAACCTAACCCCAAACCTAACCTAACCTCATTTGCTCTATTTCCATCTAATTGGCTCTAATTACCTCCATTTATCTCTAATTTGCATTATTTAGGTCTAATTTGCATTACTTAGCTCTAATTTGCTTTATTTATCTCTAATTTGCTTTATTTATCTCTAATTTGCTTTATTTATCTCTAATTTGCTCTATTTATATCTAATTTGCATTAATTCTTTCTAATTTACTCTAATTTGCTCTATTTATATCTAATTTGCTTTAATTCTTTCTAATTTGCTCTAATTTACTCTAATTTGCTTTATTTAGCTCTAATTTGCATTATTTAGCTCCAATTAGCTTTATTTACCTTTAATTTGCTCTATTTATATCTAATTTACTTTAATTCTTTCTAATTTGCTCTAATTTACTCTAATTTACTCTAATTTGATTTATTTAGCTCTAATTTGCTTTAATTCTTTCTAATTTGCTCTAATTTGCTTTTTTTTTTTTTTTTTTTTTTTTTTTTTTTTTTTTTTTTTTTAGATCTAATTGGCTCTAATTTACTCTAATTTGCTCTATTTATATCTAATTTGCTTTAATTCTTTCTAAATTGTTCTAATCTATTCTAGTTTGCACATATTTACTCTAATCTCCTCTAACTTGTTCTATTTAGCTCTAAATTGCTCTTATTTATTCTAATCTGATCTAATTTACTCTAATTTGCTTTATTTAGCTCTAATTTCTTTTTTAATTTTTTTTTTTTTCTCTAACTTGTTCTAATTTGTTCTAATCTGTTCTAATTTACTCTAATCTTCCTTAATTGCCTCTAATCCGATATATTTTTCTTCTAATTTGCTCTAATTTCTTCTAGTTTACAGAAGAAAATCTAATATGCTCTAATTTGTTCTTATTTCTTGTGACTTGGCGTTAATAAGCTGGTTTAAGAATATTTTTAATATTTCCTCCTATAAGATGTTTAATTATACAATTACTAAATACTAAATTAATTACACAAAATTATGCTTATTTGAATGGGGCAAAGCATTTGCTTGTTACTGCTTTATTTATTGAGATATTCATTAAATACTAATATTTTTGAGTTGCACACAAATTTTGCAACACATGAAAGTATCCTTTTTACCGACTCTGACATAATTTGGCCATTCTTTGACAGATGGTGCTAATAAACTAGATTAAAATATGTTTAATATTTCCTTTTATAAGATTTTTAATTATACAATTTATACTAAATTAATTACATAAAATTATGCTTATTTGAATGGCGCAAAGCATTTACTTGTTACTGTATTATTTATTGAGATATTAATTAAAAACTAATATTTTGGTTTGCATACATATTTTACAACACATGAAAGCATCCTTTTTACCGACTGTTACGTAGTTTGGCAATTCTTTGACAGATGGTGTTAATAAGCTGAATTAAGAATATTTTTAATATTTCCCTTTATAAGATTTTTAATTAAACAATTTATACTAAATTAATGACATAAAATTATGCTTATTTGAATGGAGCAAAGCATTTACTTGTTACTGTATTATTTATTGAGATATTAATTAAAAACTAATATTTTGGTTTGCATACATATTTTGCAACACATGAAAGCATCCTTTTTACCGACTCTGACATAGTTTGGCAATTCTTTAACAGATGGCGTTAATAAACTAGGTTAAGAATATTTTTAATATTTCCTGCTATGAGATGTTTAATTATACAATTTATACTAAATGAATTACATAAAATTATGTTTATTTGAATGGCACAAAGCATTTGCTTGTTACGGCATTATTTATTGAGATATTTAATAAAAAACTAATATTTTTTGTTTGCATACATATTTTGCAACACATGAAAGTATCCTTTTTACGGTCTGTTACGTAGTTTGGCCATTCTTTGACAGATGGCGTTAATAAGGTGGATTAAGTTATACAATTTATACTAAATTAAAAACATAAAATTATGCTTATTTGAATGGCGCAAACATTTACTTGTTACTGCACTATTTATTAAGATATTAATTAAAAAAAAACTAATATTTTAGTTGGCATAGATATTTTGCAACTCATGAAAGCATCCTTTTTACCGACTCTGACATAGTTTGGCCATTCTTTAACAGATGGGGGTAATAAGCTGGATTAAGAATATTTTTTATATTTCCTTCTATAAGATGTTTAATTATACAATTTATACTAAATTAATTACATAAAAATATGCTTATTTGAATGGTACAAAGTATTTACTTGTTACTGCATTATTTATTAATAATATTAATAAAATACATCTAGATTGTAGTTATCTCATATTCAATATTTCCCTCGTTGCTATTCTAGAAATCTCATGAAAATCTTCACCGACACGACTGCGCCAAAACTTACACCGCCCCCAAACCATCGCCGGATAATTCGGACTTTGAATCCCATAGAAAATTCTTGCTATCGCCCTTCCACTAAACTGATTATCTCTATACCGTGTGACCATTGTACGTACGTCTTCCACCAAACGTTCCTCATTCAGAATCTTTAAAGGCACCTCTTTAAGTATCGGCAGATCATCGGTCGTGAAATACTGCCTGATTTTTAATTTAAGCTCATTAGGATTAGATGGTACTAAACGGAAATTGGGTTGGGCTACTTTGATTAGGGTTTGATGCACTGCACTTAGTTGTTGCAGAGCGGTTTGTTCTTGAGTTTGCACTCTAAGATACAGGCTGTCTAGGGCGTTGTCTAGTTCGTCATCGGAAAGGTTGCCGGGGGCTAGTAAGCGAAATCCCAGGTTAGAGAATTCTACTGTTAAGGTGGAACGATGAGGAGCTCCATTGTCTAGAAATAACAAATAAGTCAACAATAATTATAGCTTAAGGACACGCTTGTTTTAGATAGATACAAATTATTATTTTGTATTTACAAAGCCGTGCATGCGCATTTGGAAATGAGAGTTATTATATTGTTTATACTGGCCTACTCATACCGGGTGGCGCTTTTCCAAAATATACTTAACCACAACACGAGACACTCCCACAAAGGGCCAGATTGGTTTCTTCAAAATGTACTGGGTCTCAACACTGTGTTTCAAAATATACCTACTGCAATATAACGCTTTATCATTATTAAATCATTGTCATCCAAAGTATACGCGGCTACAACAAGGTGTCCAAAATATACGCCACTACAACACGCAGTGAGCTGTTGTCTGCATATTATGGGCTTATTGGATTCGAGAATCTACAAAATCTACTTATCGAATAATAATAGTCGATAGGTAAATCGTTAAAATTTCAAATGAAAATATTTATTTTGAAAAAATTGGAAAAAGACAATATTCAACTGTAATTGATCAGTAAGAAATAAAATATTTAAAGTTAAATGCTTTATTTATGATCTATTACCTATAATTGCCACTTACTAGATGCAGTCCATTCAAGATTCTTAAGCTTATGTTTACAAATTCCACTGTCCCATCCCATTGCAGCTGCCACATCTACCACTGGAAACTCCAACACATTCGATTCATCGCGCTGATGTAATGCAAGTGCCATTGCCAACGGTGGACACTCTTTCGCCGCCTTTCTAATCTGCAGCGGCCCCCCATACGACACCACCTTACAATGCGTATAAGCTGGACTCAATAACTCCACATATTTATCCGGATGCAACTCTAAATAGCACAGCAAAGTGGCAATATTCTCTTCAGGGATATCCAATGCCCTCACAGTACTTTCAACGGAAAAGGCAACTTCGTGTTTCGGACAAATCCCCGTACAAGAACAAGGCACGAAAATACGCTCCAAAAGTTTGCGTATTACGTGTCTCGGTGTGGCATTTGCGTAGATATGTCTGCGCAGTTCGCTTTCATCTCTTTGCTGTGCATCAAGGAATAAGTGACATTGAGCTGCCAGTCCATCACGTCCAGCTCTACCAACTTCTTGTACATAACTTTCGAAACTGTTTGGCATGTTATAGTGAATCACTGCTCGGATATCGCTCTTGTTAATTCCCATACCAAAAGCAACTGTTGCTACAACTATTCGTAGTTTTCCCGACATAAAGGAACTTTGGATGGTTCTGCGCCGACTCGCCGATAAACCGGCGTGGTAAGGCTCAGCCTGGAAATTTCAGCTTTTTTTATTTATTCATTCACATTCAAATATTTTAAATACAAAATCATATAGTTTTATTATATGTGCTAACAGAATTATAAATAGAATCCGTTATTGTACTCAATTTGATAGGTTTCATCTATCATAAATAAGTAGGTACAGAATATAAATACAATACATTTTTAGAAAGAAAAAGAGTTATTATGAAAGCTATATCAAATTTTTTTCTTGAAAGCAACTATTCAATATTGATACATAAACATAAAAAAAAACTCACCAATTGGTGGTTAACAATTCGCTTGCGCTTTTTATTTGACTCCATCACCGGGACTTCTCGGATGGTCCTCATACTAGTCCGAAGAAACGCTGCAATTCTCTCACATTCATCCCGACGAGTACAATAAACAATCACACTGTGACATTTATTAAAGCGTTCTGTTTCTAACAAGGCTAAAAGCGCTTGATCTCGTTGTACATCTTTAGACACAGTTAAATGCAGATTGTCTGGTATAGGTACGTCGGAAATGACGCCGTTCCGGCCATCAGGAATTTGCAAATGTTCTATAATGCTTTGCGCAGTGGATTTTGTAGCAGTCGCTGTTAGTCCTAATATAGTTTTAACACCAAGACTCTCGCGAAGAACGCGACAGATCAAGAGGTAACTAGGACGGAAGTTGTGGGACCACTGGGACACACAGTGAGCTTCGTCAATGCATGCAAATGCTATTGGAGGGAGTTTCCGAAGTAACGAACCAAAACCTGTGAGCAAAATTTATAAATTAGCTGGTTCAGTCAAACATTTTTTCCACTCTAGCAAAAACAATACATATAAACTAACATCCATCCAATACTAATGATGATCATTTTTATTTCAACAAAGTTTGGCTATACAAAAACATAGGTACCTACCTCTACCTACATTTCGTAAAATAGTGTTAGTCTAGTTATTTTGACGTTTTCAAATTACACAAGAGTCACAAGAAGCTATTACCTATATTTTTTTGCATGTTATTGACCACAGTCTCTATAAGTATCGTAAAATCTCGTCTGAAAACAATCCCAATAGGGGAGTGTCTACCGAACCGCCGCGGCAGATATATTGGTTTTTCTAGCTGACCGCCGGCGGATATTTTATTTTAGATTGCCAACCGCCGTTGATTTGTTCTGTTCAGAACAAATAGCATGTTTAGCATAATTCGCCGTGGTGTAGTGGTTAGAGCATCTGCCTCGTAGTCTAAGTCTAGATATTTCCCTTCTTTTTTTTATTTTAAGTATATGCGTTTTTTCTTCGGAGCGGATATAAGTCACGGACCAGGTTAGATTGTATTGTATAGGTTTTTTTTCCTTCCTTTAAATAACAGCATAAATCGGTACGCGAATACTTAACCTATAATCACACGGCGGTTGGCAATCTAAAAAAAAATATACGCCGCGGCGGTTCGGTAGACACTCCCTCCCAATAGATATTATAGGTAAAACACTTAGAAATCTTAACTACATGGATTATGTAATTAGAAATTTTACCACTTTGTTTCTCTCCAGCTACCACCGCTTCAGGTGACACCAATAAAATGCTCAAATCCCCCCCATTTATCGCATTCAACACCTTCATCCTCTGGACTTTGGTCTGGTTTGTATGTAGACAAGCTGCTCGTACAAAACTCGGTATTCCAGTGATTTGGTCTTCCATCAAGGATACCAAAGGCGAGATAATAAGGGAGATACAAGGTTCTCTTTTGGAGTACAGATAGGCAGGCAGTTGATAGCAAAGACTTTTACCGGAGCCAGTGCTCAATGTTAGCAGAGTGGATTGGCCAGAGAGTATGCGCATGATTGCTTGCTCTTGTCCTGGACGGAAACTGCTATGGCCGAATTGGTTCAACGCCTGGAGAACTTCGGCAGGTGTTGCTGAAATTCATTGATTGGAAAATTAACGAATTTCATTAGAACAGAATTACATTTCTAAAATTTAATTCATACAAACATGTGACTAATCGTTGCAAAATTAAAGCTTTTTTTCAATAACTTGCCAAGAAGAGTCACAAACAGGTTCAAAACGTAAAAAAATTTCATTCTCGATAAAGGTTTACTTACGTATGATCGATATCAAACAAGTGTCTATTGAAATTACCTGATAATTTATGCCAAATTTTTTGTAAATATGTAAAAATTTTTAAATATTTGCATTGGTGTGTATTGTGCAAGATTCAGAAACTAAGTAAATTTATGAATTTTTTTGCGATTTTTTTTACACATATTAGTAGGTACCAAATGACAGATTAAAAAATGTAAACCAAAAGAAAACATAGGTACTCACATTTTAAGGTCCCATCCTCTTTAAGGCTATAATAAGGCTGCATCTCCTTCACATTGTCCATGTACAGAGCCACATCGAGCTTCTTCACATGCTCTTCTAGTTTCATAGCCTGAAGTAAAAGCTCCTCGTCATCAGACTCGTCGCCAAAATCGTTTTCCAATTCCTCTCGACTTTTAACTGCCTTTTGAAGGGCACTGCTGCTCCCTTGTTTTCCTCTTCCAACTCGCCGTTGAAGCACCTTATCATTAGCCATATCTGCTGCCTCTTCCAATGTTGGAAATGGACAATGTTCCTCTTGGTCATCTGCAGTTAAAGGTAGTAACGCCTCGCCTGTTGTTGCTTGGCATTTCTGGGCAAAATGTCCAACTTGTCCGCAATTAAAGCAAGTTAACATGCCCCCATCGCAGCCCCCCATGTCCATATCTGGACCAGCCAAAGTTTTTTTCTTGTTTTTATACTGCGCTTTCTTGTATTTGCTAAAGTTCAGGTTCTTTCTGCCTCGAACAAACACCTTTTTCTTCAAGTTTATGCGTACAAAATTTTCGTTTAGATTTCCAGCGGAAATTTTCTCCTGTAACTTAGTTTGAGCCTGTTGGACTTTATCCTTGATTTCCGGTTTGTTTTCAAGTAATTTTTCCTTATTCTTTTTTGCTTTTGATAAAACCACTTTGATATTGTTATACCTTGGAGCTGAGACACGAGGTTTCACAGAGTATTCCAACTCGTAGACTGGAGTTTCTTCCAATCGGTTTTTCTTGATTTCCTCAAGTTTCTTCTTGTCAGTTTTAGGAAAACTTTGCGATTTTATCAGTTTAGTCTTATCTAAACTATCATCTGAAGTGTCACTCTCAGACAAATTTTTCAACTGGAATTTTTTCGGTTTTTCCATGGTAAATTCTGGATCATCGTCGTCATCGGTTCCCGCATGAAAAGGATCCACTTCGTCCCCACTGGAAAACTCTTGCATGCTGACTTTGTTTTTGTTAGTTCTGCAAGATCTACGCTCGTTTCCTTTGAGTAGTGCTCCTCCGACTGGACTTTTCGCCACTTCCGCCTTAAACTTAGACTCATTATTCTCTGGTTCCTTTTCAATTTTCTCCTGGCTAGATACCACCACGTCATTAGTTTTCATTTTCTTGGCAATATGTGGAAATTTCGGTTGAGTACAAATCGCTTCCTCATCGGAATTATCGATAATATCATCACTGTCATAGTCCAATTTCGTCTCCAATTGATTGTCCAAACTTTTCGCCACCCGTTCCAACCAACCAGTGTCAACTTTCTTCAAACTATTACTATCGAAATTAATCGGATGTAGTGGCTGGGTTTGCACGTGCTGTGAAGCTGAAACAACTCGAAAATTGTCTCTAAATCCCTCATTAACATCATCATTTAAAGCCTCCTCCGATTGAAAGGAAACAAATTCGGGTTGCGACAGACTTTGCATTGGCTGCGTGAAGCTTTTCCTCTGACTTAGAGATTTCCTCGGATTTCTCTTAGTAAATTTCGACCCACAAAACAGTTTTTTTGTCAATGTGGCGCTAACTTTTGGTTTGTTTTCCATAGGAGTATCCACGGGTTTAGGTAATTCGATATTTAAATGAGTCCCCCAGGTTTCCGGGAGAATATCAGGGGGTTCTTCCATTATTTCCTCTGGTTTATTATCGATGGATTCTTCGTCTGAATGAAAACCATCTACGTCAATAAAAGTTTGTTCTAGGGCGCTGGTTTTTAGTTGGAAGTATCTGCGGTAGGCATTTCGAATATCTCTTGGTGCTTCTTTTAAATCTAACTAAAAGAACACACTTATATTTTCTGGGAGAAAATATAAAATACCTATTTAATTACCTTTGAAGGAAGTCTTTTGTATTTCTTTACAAATTTGTGTTCCCATAGTTTAACAATGTGTTTGCAGTTTTCGTACGTTTCTCTAATATCCGGTAAAACCAACTCCATTGTCATATAATAATGTTAAACAATGTCCCTATAAAAAATAATGTTACAATTGTTTGATTTTTGTTTGAGGTTAGAACACAACCCGGGAGAAAAAAATCAGTGTTGCCAATAGTGAAAACCAATATATTATCTGAAAATCGAAACTAAATATATTTGGCGGCACATTTAAAATATCCTAATTTGATTGGCTGTTTATGGAAAAGAGCCTATCAATTTAATGTTTTTTAAATTTCCCTCCAAATATTTTTAATTTCAACTCTTGATTCTTAAAATGAACTGTAGCACCACAAAACATTCATGCTGCACTGTTTAAATTTTTAAAATTCATTTTGGTAAAGGTAAAAGAATACGGATGCACACTCAAATTTTCGTAATTTTCACATATATCACTAAGGTAATAAATTTGTAAAGTTTCACTTTCATTCAATTACAAAATAAATGAAGGTAACTGGTAACCATAGCGACCATAAATTGAATACGGAAATTCTCTCTAGATAACCCCAAGAATTTTCGTAACCATGACAATCATAAATAAAACGTCAAAAATTAATGCTAAAAATGTCACAACTTTAAACAGTTATATCTCGAAAAGTAAAAGAGAGCGAGGCAAAATAATATCAGATTCGTGATCTACGCATAGAATTTAGTGATATATGTGAAAATTACGAAAATTGGATAATAGGTACAAACAATATTCTACTATTGGCAACACTGATTGTTTGTTTTTTATTTACAAGTAAAAACATAACCTTGTTTGTTATTGGTAACATCGTGCCGTCATAAATAATTATATTTACATATTTTTTCCCAATGTAAATTTCTTAACTAACACTCGAATCTTATACAATAAAATGACGTTCCTTCCAGACACTGCAGTAATATTAGTTTCACAGGTGCACTATTTTGTTGCTATCGATATTCAACTCAGTGTGTTTTACTTAACCAAAATTCTAGGTAGCTTTCTTTGTGGGTGCTTGGATTTTCTTTATGAAACAACTGTTCAAAGATTATGAAGTCCGACATGTTATGGTACAGTTAATCTTCTCTATAACCCTAACATTATCCTGTACAATGTTCGAGTTGATTATCTTTGAAATATTAGAGCTACTTGACTCTAGGTAAGAGTTAAAAACTGTTGTAAACAAATCTGCAATTCCTCAAATAGTTCCAGATATTTTTACTGGTATTTAATGCTTTACCTTCTACTGTTCCTGGTAATCGTTGTCAATCCATTTTACATCGGTTATTATTGCATTAGTAACATTCGTTATGGTAAGCAGGTGAGGAAAGAAAAACTCGGTTAAATTATTCTGTGTTCTTCTAGTAAAGTCTGATTATGTCAAGCATTTAACTGTGATGACGTGGATAGTATTTCTGATAATCTTCTGGAAAGTCGGCGATCCTTTTCCGATTTTAAACCCGAAACAGGGGATTTTATCAATGGAACAACTAGTTTCTCGAATTGGGGTCATAGGAGTGACTGTGATGGCCCTTTTGTCCGGTTTCGGTGCTGTAAACTACCCCTATACGTCCATGGCATATTTCATGCGGTAAAGTATCCACGCACGCCATTTTTTTTTAAATAGATACCTACCTACTTCAGTTTTCTTGCAGAGAAGTCTCGTTAGCCGATGTTACAAACGTAGAAAAACGCCTCAAGCAGACTATGGACATGATAGTGATACGTAAAAAGCGCATTGCAATTGCCAAAAGACAGTCTATGGACAAAGTGAATGATTCTGTACATCGGAAGGGGATTTGGGGCATGTTGTCTTCGGTTGGAACTAACAAAAGTAAAGAAAGTGGGTTGCTTTGTTTTCCATGTAACATTCCTCGTCTGATATGTGTTTTGTAGACATATCCCAGTTAAATTTGGAAATTGATGGTTTGGAGGAGATGAGTCGACAGTTGTTTTTGGAGGTGCACGAAAACCGCAACATGTTGGAGAGGATTGAATGGTCGAAAACATGGAAGGGAATTTATTTTAATTTTCTAGGCTACATCTTCTCTGGTTACTGTCTTTGGAAAATTTTCATTGTAATTTCGTTGCTGTGATAACTTTTACGTCATCACCTTTAAAACCGTACTTTTACAGTGCACAATCAACATTGTCTTCGATAGAGTGGGAAAAAAAGATCCAGTTACTAGAGGAATAGAAATCGCCGTACATTGGATGGGATTCAATTTCGATGTGAATTTTTGGTCGCAACAAGTTTCGTTTTATCTTGTTGGCTGTATTGTTGTCACATCTATTCGTGGACTGTTGTTGACCCTTACAAAGGTAAAGAAGTGAAATATAGTTTTATAAATTTTCAAAAGAGGTATCAAAAAAAAATGTAATAGATTTCCCTCTACTGTATGTACCTATTTCGATTATTTCCTTTTTGCAGTTTTTCAACAGAATGTCCTCCAGCAAAAGTTCAAATATCATCGTGTTGGTAATGGCTCAAATTATGGGCATGTACTTTGTGTCATCTGTTCTATTATTACGAATGAATATGCCAGTGCAGTACCGAACAATAATAACACAAGTGTTGGGTGCTTTACAGTTTAATTTCTACCATCGCTGGTTCGATGTTATATTTTTAGTTAGTGCTCTTGGTAGTATTGTTACACTTTATTTAGCTCATAAACAACCAGTTCGAGACACTATGTAAATAAATACTTATTTAATTTATTAAAATGTATAGGTGTATCATAAATTAATTTTGTACATACAACATACAAGAAGCAATATGTAACAGTTTTTATATTTAAACTAACTTGAAATTACAAAAGAGGATTGTTATTGGAACAATAATTATTATGGTGATAAACGGTCCGCGCAAAATCCCAGAGGCAGAACTACCGGTTCCCCTACAATATATTGTGGACTTGTCACCTAAGCTTCCCGATTTACCGCCGCCGCCCCCTTTTCCACTGCCCCCATTACAAAGAGCTGTAGCACAAGATGTAAAGTAGTAACGATTAGACTCGTCCTCGCTTTTTTCATTTCTGTTCAAATCCGAGCAACTTCGTGAAAATGACTGGACTTTACCTTTAGGGTCCTGGAAAAGAAATGCTTTTAATGTTTGCATACACTTTTAGGGTGTAGGTACATACTTTGTATTCAGCTCGCACAATTGTACAATATTTCTTCTGACAATTTGTAATGGTCACTTGGTCAGGGTTGTATATACACGTAGCATCTGCGTCGTCTTCTCCCATCGAACAGGTGTAACATCGTAGAGCTAAAATAAGAGAATTATTTCGGTTTTTTTCTTTTTCGAAGGAAATGTATAAATGGTTTTTTACCTAAACTGTGCTCCAACACCAAAAACAGAACAAGTACAAGAAATATTTTGTTCATTCTGTCAGGAAAAGTTCCAAAAACACAACAAAGTAGATAATTTATCAAGGATAACATTTACAATAATCTTGAAAATGTATTTTGATAAGGATCAGATTATTTTAAGATATTAGTGTGGGTATGTATGTTAGTGGCTTGATAAGATATCCCGCGGAAATTAGAGATTATAAAAAATGAGTAGCTAGGTAGAGGTACAAATAGTAGGTAGGTACCTATCTACATAGGTACTTAAGAACTTTTAAGTTGTGATTTGAATTAAGATGTACATACAAGCCATAAGATCGGTTTTAATCCAAATACCTACAGACCCGCACAATATTTCTAGGTATTTGTTGAAATGATGTATAATGTATAAATAAATTCTGATTTTCTACTCAAATTTAGTAAATAAAACTGAGAACAATATTATACAAAATATTTGAAGGGAGGCAACCATACAAAATCTACTAATGAGGCAACCCAAGACCGTTAAACTAAATATTTTTGTACAAATTACAGAAACTCAGTAAACTTCAATGTTAAAGGCGAACTTTTAATATAAACTCTGGTTAAAATTAACACATAACAGTAAAAAATAAGATAATTTCAAAGTGAAAGTTTTTGGATATAAAACCGAAAATTAAGCATTAAATCCAATTTTTGAGAATCTTTACAGCGTATCATAGAAAAAACAACTAACTAACCCATTCTTATAAAAAGCTCAAGACTCATTAGAAAAATGATAACTCTAGATGATCCGTTAATTTTGACCAGGAGAATAAATAATAGAATATCTTAAGTAAATCAATGTTATAAATCAGTCGTTTTGATTTTGATTAAAAATTTGAATACATAGTTAAATTTCATTGAAGACGTTGGCTGCATTGGAACAGCGGGAAATTTTAATTTAGAAAACCAAATTTTGTTTGTTCTCGAAATCAACACAATAAATTTAACTGATATTCGATTTATAACAACCCACAATACTGCAACAAATTCCAAACTTTGTTTGAGTCCAAGAAAATCAAGTATCAACTTCAACACTTGTACCTTGCCCCATTTTATTATCTAAAACTCCCCCACCATTAAATTTAATTGCTCTAATAATTATTATTAGATAACAAACTAATCGAAGGTCAAACCACAAACAACATGATTACACCATTTTATCTACATTCGTCCGTAATTCTTTACAACAGTTCATTGGCAAAGGTAAATACATAAGTATTACGCAAACTAAAAAGAAAGGTTAGAACACGCTCAGCAAAAATGGGTCCCCTCGTTGGTGCCATCGATGAAGGCACCTCCAGCGCCCGTTTTATCCTGTTCAAAGCTGGAACAGCAGAAGTGATAACCTCGCACCAACAGGAACTCTCCCAGATATTCCCACAGGAGGGTTGGGTGGAACAGAACCCCATGGAAATCCTGCAAGTGGTGCGCAGCTGTATTGAAAATGCCATAGACAAACTAATAGCTCTTGGTGGTAGTGTTAACGACATAGTAGCTGTAGGTATAACAAACCAGCGGGAGTCGACTATAGTTTGGGATAAAACAACCGGTGAGCCGTTGTACAACTCCATAGTGTGGCAGGATGTGCGCACTTCGAGCACAGTCGACCAATTATTGGACACCGTCCCGAACAAAACCCGTAACAAAAACTATTTAAAGCCCCTGTGCGGGCTGCCACTTTCCCCATATTTTAGCGCCGTCAAAGTGAGGTGGCTCCAAGAGAACGTGCCCAAAGTCAAAAAAGCAATGGCAAGTGGAAATTGCTTATTTGGAACAGTAGACACTTGGCTTATTTGGAACTTAACAGCCGGACTACTGCACATTACCGATGTTACCAACGCCTCCCGAACAATGCTCATGAACATTGACACGTTAAAATGGGACCCGGTTCTTATAAACTTCTTCGGAATACCCACAGGCATTCTACCGACAATCCGCTCAAGTTCCGAGGTGTACGGTTTGATTACCGATGGGTCTCTCAAAGGAGTACCTTTGGCTGGTTGTCTGGGGGACCAACAGTCGGCGCTTGTAGGGCAACAATGTTTAAAACGAGGACAGGCTAAAGCTACTTATGGAACCGGATGTTTCCTTCTCTATAACACGGGAAATATTAAAGTAGACAGCACTCATGGATTAGTAACTACAGTGGCCTACCAACTGGGACCAAAACAGCCTCCAGTATACGCCTTGGAAGGCTCAGTAGCCATTGCAGGTGCTGCATTGAACTGGTTAAGAGACAACTTGAACATTCTTCCGTCTTTTGGAAAAGCTCAAGAGATTGCTGAGCAAGCTGAATTGGTGGACAGTGGAGAAGTTTATATGGTACCGGCTTTTAGTGGACTTTACGCCCCCTACTGGCAGCAAGAAGCTCGAGGGTAAACGCACACTTCTGAAATAACCAACAAACAAACAAACAAACAGAATTCTTGGTTTCTCTTTACAGAATCATCGTAGGAATTTCCGAGGACACTCAAGCTTGTCACATCGTTCGAGCCACTCTGGAAGCCGTTTGTTTCCAAACTAGAGACATCTTGGAAGCCATGAACAAAGACTACGGTTCACCTTTAACAACTTTACAGGTTTAGCAGCGCGACTTAAAGCTAGGTACCGCCCTCTAATATTATGTTATTTATATTTCCAGGTTGATGGAGGAATGACCGCCAACGCCCTCCTGATGCAAATGCAAGCGGATTTGGCTGGAGTGACGGTATCTAAGCCGGGTATGGCTGAGAGCACTGCGCTGGGGGCGGCGATGGTAGCGGGCGCTGCTGTGGGACATTGGGATTTGGGCAGCCCGTTGGATATCCCAGCGCATAGTTGGACGCCTGCTCTAACGGAAGATGAGCGAGATGTCAAGTATTCTAAGTGGAAAATGGCGGTGGAAAGGTCGATGGGGTGGGACATTTAGATAGAAATGTTTTGCAATGAGTGATGAAAGAAGAAAGCTTTAAATACGAAAAGAATCGATTTTCAACGTAAAATGTAATCAAATTGTAAAGGGTATTTATTCATTCATTAATTTAGACTTGGGTAGCTGTTAACTAAAAAACGTGTGTCTTTATTTCTCAACATGTATCTATAATTGACTCTGTTTAATTTTCAAATTGTGTGAGATAAAATGCACTAATACAAACGTTCTGTAACTCACAGTCGAGTCAACTACCTAGTAGGATTATGTCCGCTATTTTTGGAAGCACAATTTTTATGGTTTAGTTTAGAAAGAAGTAAAAGCTCTCTGAGTTTGAGTTTCATTTAAAACGTGACGATTCGTTGCTGCAATACTATTTTATTATAACAATAATTACCTGCTATTTCATGTACCTATACATTATTTAATAAGTGAATTTTATTATTAATTTTACAAACAAATTTTATTTACATTTATTTTGTTTTTATTCATCATACTGTTAAAGTTAAATATATTTTTTTCAACATATCAAATGACACACATCCCGAATAAGATAAGGTTTATCTTTGTGAGAACTATACATTTCGCATGGCATCGTGTGATATTTCAATGTTTTGAAAGCAGCAGAAAATTCGATACGACAAAAGTATACAGAGTCTGTGCCTTTACCGAACGACTACTGTTACCGTTAACTTTAAGGACATAGAAGAACCCTAATGAATGAATTGCAAGATCAAAAAATTTAATAATATGTACCTACCATTAAAAAACCCAAGTTGAGGCCATCATTTTTTTTTATTTCAAACTAATTTAAATTCTGCACAATCGGAAACATTATATAGAATAAACTCGGTAAGGAAGAGAACTTTTTCTGACGACTCACTCTGATGTATTACTATTTATTATACATATGTTTTATAATAATAAATGTCGGTAATTTGTTTATTTTAGTATAACTGCAAACAAAGCCAGTTTGTATCTTCGGAATTCTTCTCGTTTTCATACGGAATATGCCAACTGCATCCTTTCTTTTGTGGGATCACGCTATATGGAAGTGGAACCTGAAATTTTCAATTGGTTTAAAAAAATAAACATAATTTAAAAGTTTTATAAACATGTCCGTCCATTTAAATTCTCACAAAATTAAATTGCGATAATATAATTTTAATATTTAATGGTAAAGTTCAACTATTTTGTGTTAATCTGTTAAAAGTGCAATGAACGTTTGTGAAACCACTTGCCTTAAAAATCGGTTTTCCTTGTTCATTAACGTGCATTAATTGATATTGGTGTTCGGCCAACCATCTACTGAACAACGTTTTCAGATGAGCATCTTTGAGGAGGAATCGGTGTGTTCTCATCAAGTCCCTGGACACCATGATCGTGTCCTTCCCCGAATTCAAGGCACAATACAACAAATACGGATCATCTTGAGATATGTCTTGTGTAAGAAAAACATTGGCATTTTGTGTGACATAGTTCCAATTGAATTTCGGCCATCGATTCATATGTGAACGTCCCAAAACCAACACCGACTTATTTTGCTCCACAAAATGAGAAACGACTGCCGCTACCTATTTGATTACAAACAGTTAAACTCATACATTCGATTTGGAAATAATTGATACACTGTGTGTCGTAAGTACGTACCAAAGCCGAGTAAACATGCGGTGATTTTCTTATACCAGCTGAGTAGGCCACGTTTAATCCGTCCAAAACTACATCCACACTTTTCATCTTATCAATAAATTGTTGAAATTTCTCGAGTTCGTCAGGGTTGGTTTTAATGAAAACATCTTTTCCTATTATGGCTTTCTGCAAAAAATTCCGTTTCAGTGTAGAAAATTCGTCATCGGTTAGAGTTAGTTTGTCCAAAAATGTACCACAATTTCGACAGACCCCTCTGAAATATAAATATACTTATACCTACATGCGATGACTGTAATTCCGTAATAATTCAAGTCGAAAACATAAACAACAATGTAAAAGAAAGTAAACTCTATTTACGAAACTTTATATGTTTCGATCAGTAGGTCTTTTATAGTCAAACAACATTCACTTTTGAAAAGTCAAAGTGAGCTGAACTTTGTGTGTGTGTGTGCCTACCTACCTTTATTTAGTGATTATTACATATAAATAATGTGTTAAGAAATCGGTGTAGTGACAAATACATAGAACATAAACTAAACCCATGCCAGTACAGAACAGATCTAAAGCTAAATTATATTTTTTTCGATGAACCAAACAACATTACTTACTCACCGATGATTAATTTTTGTATTTTTTTCCTTGCATTCCATTTTTTTTGCAATATTGACAACAGTATTTACAACTGTTTGTTGGCATTTCAAATTGTGTTTTTGGTGAAACTCCAAAAGTTTTTCAATTTTTTCCAATACACATTCTTTCTTCATCGATAAATTAATCCTTTCCAAGTACGCTATAAAACTGTCAGCAGTTGGTAGGCGATCATTCCCTGTTAATAAGAAAAGTTAAGTATTCTTGAAAAAAGCAGTGAACCCTTAACATTATTAGTCTAACCAAAATATACATATAACGAGTGTTTTAAAAATGATTACATAGACACAGATTGCTGCAGACAATAAAACTAGTTTAGTGCGATAGGAGTGCGATTCCACAGTCAATTGTGTCCCAGAAATTAATTTACTGGACTTGTTAGAAAATTGTATAGTTCTGGAATTTCAACTAACCTATAATTTCGCGTAAAAGTTCCCAGGCAATATCCTCGTGGCCATGTCTAAAGGCAGCTGCAGCGGTTGCACTGTATGAAATCACAGTTGGTTCACTACTAATCTTAATTTCTTTCAAAATATCCAAACAAGTTTTCCATTCGTTTGTGAGGGATACAGCCAAAATCACATTTTCTAACGTTATCGAATCCAACGCTGGATACGTTGACTTTAAATTGTCATACCTGAATCAAATAAATAACAGACATATCAAATAAATTGAAAAAAGATCAGAACAGTTATCGGCAGCTTTGTTTGCGTTACATTAGATTTTGCTCATCATTCAACATACTGTATACCTATAATAATATGGATACTAACATACATATCAAGAATTTTCTCCTCACACTTTGCATCCAATGGACATTTCTCTTTGTTCTTCAAATACAAAACCTTCAAATACTTCCCAACAGTGGCCAAATTGAGTTTAATTTCCTCCACGTTTTGCAAATATCTGATGTAACTCAATGCCAGATCGTATTTATTCAGTGACGTAAAATAGCCCATCACCTTCGAATCGATGTTGTTTAGATTAAATTTGGTATCGGCGGTGCTCTCCAATAATTTCTTTCGAATACTACTCCAATTTCGATCAGTTACAGTTTGGTGATCAATGTCTCGCAAAGCATCCACTATTAAATCAGAAGAGGCTTCAGGTGATTGCCATGTACGTTTAATGATTTGCTGTGGCCTTTGTTTTCCTCTGAAATGTCGTCGCACACAAGAACTAGCAATAGTGGCAATACCAGTGGTTCTTAGAAACGTCTTTAGAGTAAACATATTTTGTCATTGAGAGGAATGAATGGTCAGGATAACAAAAAAGGGGTCACTCAAGTTATTTTTCTCACCCAAGCATACAAACGCTATACAATTATAAATAATATAAACTTTGAATAAATTATTATCTCACAAGTTTAACGTCATAACCACAAAACATCTACTAATGTCATAACGTAACCACAAAACATTCACAAAGATACCTAACCAGAGATGTCTAGAAGAAGAAGCGTAATTAGATCTCTCTTTTACACAAAACATCTACTAATCTCTCTCTCTCTCTCTCTTTCTATTTTCGACACCATAATGATTTTTAGTGCCATCTCTTGGTAGCTGAATATTGTCAATTCAAAGTCGCTTCTTCCTCTTCACGAATCTTGTTGACAAATTTTCGTTTGACAGAATTAAAAGTCTGACAGTAGTTGTGTAACTTCATAAAATTGCTTTCATTGATTTGCTAGCTAGCAGGTACATTATACTTTATTAAAACTCTATGTTGATCATCTTGTGTCATTGTTACAATTACTTAGTTCGACTGTTTATAGAAATCATGTCCGCAGTACCAAGCAGAGGTTTGGTTGCACTGTTCAAACGAGGCTGGAATGAAATTCCCGAAATCATTGGAAGTACAGCAATGGCACTGATTGGAATGGGTATGGGAATTGCGGGTTATTACGTTTATACTGGAAAAGATGGGAACAATCGCAAATATAAAATGGAATATACAGTGCTTAGACACGACGATCCAAAAGTGGCGAAAATTCGTAGAGACTAACTTTTCTACCGAAAATATGTAATTGTATAATAATAATAATAATACTTTGTAGTTTTTATTAAAATTGGATTTTTAATTGTTATTTACGTGTTTATTAAAAACAGATTACTGGTACAATTTTAACTTAATTTAAAAAAATTACAAGTGATAAATGTATAAATTGACAAAAATAATAAGGGAGAGTAAGAGACATACACAGAACAAAAAAAAATAAGAAAATAAAATAGGTATTTATATGGGTGTCAACAACTAAAGATCATAATGCAGATAAATTGATCCTATTATTTTCATGCGAGTCAAAAAACTGGTTACAATACAGACAAATGTCGGCGAGACCATTTTTGTCTAAATTTTAATACATAATTCTGATTAGGACAATAGCCCATCTGCATATAACCAGCCCTAAGAATCGGCGGTAATTTTAACACCATGAAAAGAACGGACTCTTATCTTGGAAGCGTTGTGTAAAATTAAAAAATCTAGAGGTGTGTTGTCCTTGAGACCTAAAACAAAACAAAATATTTGGCTTTATAAAGAAGTAGAGTGTGTTAAAATCCAAGTAAAAAATTAATTTTGTATATCTAGGTAGGTACTTATTAAAAATCTCAAATTGAAATGAAATAGGGTGTTCCACTATTTTTTTCGAGATATTGTAATGAGATGTACCTATGTAATAGATAAACTCGAAAAAATGTTCCTTACTTTTCAACTACAACAGCTGGCATTTGAACTAATTGGACTGGTGACTTGCCGTCCTTGAGAGCCTGCGTTAAATTCAATATTTGGCCCCGCATCACCGACATCTGTCTTTCATACAAATTCCTATCGAAACCCTTATCTTGTTTAAACAGTAAATATAAATCATCACATAGATCCTACAACAAAATAACAAGAAATTAGCAACAAGTGGGTTGCGTTATAATAAGAAAAAATACATGTATAGGTAAGTACCTGAACAAAATTCATATCCGCCAGCAGGGGCAAAACGAGATCTTTGGTCTCTTTACTAAATGGCACCTTCGCCTGGGGCAACCACGCCCAATGGTAAGGATACGCCCTCCAACTATCTGGATGCTTATATGGAAACGCTAACCCATTATCAATAGCTGCTATTTTAATCTCAGGCAATTGCACCATGTTCCATTCGCTTGTTTCAGTTAGTTCCACTTGGGCACTGACTGTGTTGCCATTGACTATTGTCGGATGATCGTATTTGATCAGCCAATTGTCGTTGCCGCGATCCGTGTTACGAATTATGTAATCCAATACGACCAAACACTCGAATTGCAGCTGGAACTTTTGAGCGACTTGGGCTGGCAATGGCTCCACTTCGAATCGCCTCAGCCAATAATCGGCGTCCTTGTAACCATCGACAAATAACTGGAAAGATCCACTCTGCAAATTAATATATATATTATGTAGATACACGTACGTAATACTCATACCAATTGTAAACACAACAACTAGGTACAAATTAATACAGTTTAGCAGTTTACGTTTTTCAATAAACGTCTACATCCATCTCTCCAGCTCACAAAAAAAAATTGATAATTACAATACGTCCTTAGTATGTATAAGAAAGTAAAAAATACTAGTAGTAGATATCTTACCTTTGGTGGAAGACCTATCCTATTAAACCTTAAACCAACGTTAGGAAACTGTTCCATAATGGCCCGTTTCACCCTAGCTTTTTGCCTGTCTATTCGTAAGTAATTAAAAGTCTCAGATACAAGTTTCACGACCTACAAAAACAACATTAATCAACGGATTTATCTACATGAAACCTCTTTATAATTCCTCACTCTGGTTTTTGGTACAACATTAAGATTCAGTTTGGCGTCCACTAAAAATGCTGCCGCCTCAGAGAGATAACCTTGATTTGGTATTAAACAAGACCTGCCGAAGCAACAGGGGCAACACAATTTGTGCATCCATTTCGTCCATTTCGGATTCAGTCGTCCGTATGGCTCCTCATCTTTTGGTTTGAACACTGCAATGATTTTCTGTAAGAAAACAAGCCTAAAGTTATTTTAGGAAATCCAATGTATGTTACCTACACCACAAAAAACACGAAAGGAGAAAAAGTGTTCGAATCTCACCAAAAACAACACTAACAACTCAACAGTGTTGTTTCCCCTTATAAAATTCGTTAGTCTAGCTTAACAACAGTTAAATTGCAACAAAACTTAATGAAGCAATTTCGGTTATTTTTAAGCATTTATTTAGTTAGTAAAAAAAATTCGGACTTACTCCAGATGGATTTTTGACGAAATATGATCCACTGGAACCTTGAGATATCCTTTCGGGAAATATTCCATTATCACTGGCTACTTCGGCTTGCCAAACTAAATCACTAAAAGCTGGATCATCTGCAAACAAAGAAATTTAAGAAATATGTGTCATTGGAGGAAAAAGTGGTCAATAAATATAACCTGGAAATTGATTGTAAGAGACATCGAGCCCTCCAAGGAGTGGCTGCGATTCCCTGTTGATCCCTGGCGAATCCAATGCTGTCTCGAACGCAACTTCTGGGACCAATGGTAAAATAACGTCTCTTTCTCTATCAGCAGCAGCAGCAACACTTACAGACAAGGCACTGTGACCTTCGGTTTCCGCACCACTTTTATTAGCAAAAATAGGAACGCTCTCATTGGCACTCATCACCCAATTCAATTATCTTTTACTATGCTGTTGTATGATGCATTTATAACAACAAAAATGATAATATCTGATATGATGCGTAAATTACTAAATTCTAACCTTACTAACTTGCAGAGAACACAAACAACTTGAAATCATGTATTTAAAACTAACATCTCATTAATTGACTAGATTGTATGGAAACAAGCTGTTACTTTTTGTGTAAATGTGTTATCACCATAATAGATATAAAGTGCAAAGGAAGCCTGCAAAGAACAGACGACTTGACAAATGTCACATTATTTGATTACAAATTTTTGTAATGTCACCACCTCCACCTTTTTCCATCATCAGTAGTTCAAATGCCCCCAAAGTTTGCCAACTATCAGAGATCTCTCCTTTTTTCTGTAAGTTTGTGTAAATATGAGTAATTCTTTGTTTACTTTGATAAATACCTACCTAGATAATTAATTACTATTGCTATCTAAAGAATATCTACTACAATTCCGTCATTTATATTTCCTAAATGTAGGAAAAAAATATTACCGTGTATTGTTGGTTGTCTCCTTTTAATAAAAAACCTAGGGTAATGCGGTATTGCCACTATGGTTATTACACACAGTGAAATACATATAAACTAACTGGAAGGGACGCGCAATAGCTTGAAAGTGAGGCAAATTTGGTTGTTAGGCAACTCTCAAGAGTGTAGGGTTGCTATCTCTTTCTAACTCGTTTGAATAATTGACTGTCTGTCTGTCCCTCTGCTGTATTCACGATAACTCAAAAACGACTTATCGGATTAGATTGAAATTTCTCATATTTAAGAGTTTGGACAAAATTGTGCGTGATAAATTAAATCTTTTTCATTTAGCACCAACACAAGTGCTACTTACCTGTAGACATTTTTAAGTTTTTTAGGAATATCTTGAAAAATAAACAATTCACGAGATTTTTTTATTCTTTAACATTGATTTAGAATTAAATTTTGATTGAACTTTTTTTTGAAATTCCGTCAAAAAAAAGCAATGAAACAACTCATGTAACGCCATTTACTTATACATGTGGAACAGAAATAGATACCGTACAGTATCGTTCCATCTCTGTCACTGCCCCTGACACAGTTTGTCTGCTTCAAGCGCATGGTCGGGTCCAGTTAGTTTACATGCATTTCAATGATTACACATAACCACAATGAAGCAGTGTTGTCAACATGATAAGTAATGTTGATAATTTTAAGGTTTGGTTATAAACACCACGTCCAAACGATATTTACATAATAATTCAGAAAAATGCAGTACTATTTATACTGTGTGGCAATAAATAAATAGATAAATTTTGAATAAGTTAGTTGTTAACTCATTTAATAATACTTAACTAAGTTAGTGTCAATTTAATTGTTGAAGTTGAAGCAATAATGTTAAGTCCAGGTAGATTGAAATGGTAATAGTGAAAAGTTCCAGAAACGCGAAATGGATCCGACGGTACAGGATATTTTTCGTTATTGGCATTATTACACTTTTGTTCCAAATCTACTTGGCCGCCCGCTTCCTTCCCATAAGCAAATCAAGCGAAAAGCCTGCGGGGGCCTTTGACCAAACCCACAAACTACTTGGCAAAAATGTAGAAATCGACGACACAGACGCTGGCGATAGTAACTCTGCCGCTCGTAAAACCCGTGCCGAAGACGATGAGGATCTGGCATCTGTGTCGAAGAAGCGCCAACACAAAACCGCTAATGTAACGCAGCTGCGAGTAGACGAACTAGATTTTGTGCCTGCATGTGAAATCAACACAAAAGAAGCGGTGTCGGCCATCCACAGAGCCAAGACGCAAAAGTGCAAACAGCTCATATCAAATATCACGTGCCTTTCACAAGCCAATAAACTGTACCCCGCTATGCTACAAGGGGGTTGTCCTGCGGATGGATTCGTTCAAGGAAAAGAGTTGGGTTGTTTTAAAGATGAAAAGGACTTTCGGTTGCTCAGCGGATATTTTGGGGTGAATAAAAAGGAGAACTCGCCATCGTATTGCATTTGGTTGTGTCTGCAGTCGGGGTTTCCTTTTGCTGGCGTACAATATACGTAAGTAGCACTGAAATTTAACATAAAATTGATTACATATTTTAATAATTTTGCTTAGGAATGAATGTTTCTGTGGAAACGACGAGCCTCCATCCACATCGAAAATTCCCGATTCGTCTTGTAACATGAAATGTCCGGGAAATTCACACGCCACTTGCGGTGGATATTATACAACAAATATTTATCAGACTGGCATCAAGAGTAAGTATACCTACCAACTTCCATGACAACAAAATAATCGTTTGGATAGTTTGTTGTCTTACAAATGTGTGTTTTTAGAATTTGTTGCACAAACAGCCAACACTGAGATCCAATCTGATTACTTCACTGGAAACGCCAAAATTGTGTTTCTGTTGACGTTAAATGGACGAGCTGTGCGACAAGTCAAAAGACTGATCAAGAATTTATATCACAGGGATCATTATTATTACATTCATGTGGATGTGGTAAGAAAATGAACGAACCATTAAGAATAGCTTAGACATGACACAAAGCTGTGCTGTGTCATGTCTAAGCTATTTTTCATTATTAATGACAATGGTTGTTATGCAGTTAATAATGAAAAATAGCATAGATATGGCACAGCACAGCTTATGATTGTGTCCAGGCCTTTATTTACCCTTTTTCCCATTCCAGTAGGTCACGATTTTATTTATATCGTATTTGTCGCGTGTGACGAGACAAAACTCACTAGATGCTCCAAAATGTGTCCTGTGCACGTTTCATCATTTTTGTACACTTTGTTAAGTTGCACATCCGCTAAAAAAAGTTGAGTTGTCACAGCAAATACAAACTCCCTAATGCATTCCCAAGAAATCGATTCTTTTCCAACTTGATTAATTTTTTTTTTCTTTCAGCGCCAAGATTATCTGTTTAGAGAACTATTAGTCCTGGAAAAAATCCTACCAAACATCAAACTAACCCGTCGTCGATTCGCCACGATATGGGGCGGTGCCTCCCTACTGAAAATGCTGCTCTCTTGCATGCACGAACTCCTGGACCTCGACTGGAAATGGGATTTTGTCCTCAACCTGAGCGAATCGGATTTTCCAGTGAAGAACATCACCCAGCTCACATACTTTCTCACAGCCAACAAAGGCCGCAATTTTGTCAAGTCACATGGGCGCGAGGTGCAACGCTTTATACAGAAACAGGGTTTGGACAAGACTTTTGTTGAATGCGAGACGAGAATGTGGCGAGTGAGTACTTAGAGAAAACAGGCGTGATTATTTGTAACAAATCGTACTTATTAGTTTTTATTCAACTCATACTTCTAAGTAACATATCAAATTAAATTATTTCAAAAATACCTGGCAGTAAAACTTTACATATTTATTTAACAGGAAACACTTATAGGTAGGTAAACCTATTTTTTTAAGATTTGTTTCATATTTAATTTTGATAAATATGTTGTACAAGTAACAGGAATCGAAATATTTTATACCTACAATTTACCTTTCCTAGGTCGGCGACCGCCAACTTCCGATGGGTATCCAAGTAGATGGCGGCAGCGACTGGATCGCCTTATCCCACCCCTTCGTCCAATACGTCGCCAACGCACATCCCGATGATCTCGTCACGGGCCTACTGCAAATCTATAACTTGACGTTATTGCCAGCCGAGTCATTTTTCCACACTGTTTTGCGAAACTCTAAATTCTGCACCAGCTACGTCGACAATAATCTTCACGTTACGAACTGGAAGCGAAAGCTGGGTTGTAAATGCCAGTACAAGCATATTGTGGACTGGTGTGGATGCAGCCCGAACGACTTTAAGCCAGAAGACTGGACTCGGATAACCAACACAGAGTCAAGACAGCTGTATTTTGCTCGAAAGTTCGAGCCAATCGTTAGTCAAACTGTGATATTACAGCTGGAGTTGTGGTTGAGGAACATGGAAAAACCGACAAAATTCGTCCGAAATTTACATGGATACTGGGAGAATATCTTTCATTATCAGGATTTAGGCGTCGCTCCAAACGACGGCTTGCTAACTTTAGCCCAAAGCATTCGTCGACGCTTAAAAAAAATCATCGGCTGCAAAAATCCCTTGGTGGGAACCCTGCTTCAAGTCCACTCGTTCCACTACAAAGATCAACACAAATACACCCTATTTTACATAAACACCACCATAGCCAACTTGGAGCTGGCAATAAAACCTTTAGATCACATCTTGGTTTTCACTCCGATTATTTTGTTTAAACACATTGACCTATTATTTGTTGGTAGCGATTACGATCAGAAGGAGCAGTTATCTAGGAATTTTCTCAGAGTTTTAACGCCATATTCCGAGCCGGTGCTAGTGTATCAGTTTGGCGGGCATCGCGTTGGTCAGGCATACAATTTCACATGTTTGTGGATTGATCCAAATGGAAGTTTGTTGGATGTGCAGTATGTGCTTTTGGATGAGAATTCGTTAATGGGGCATTTGAAACCGGTGTTGAAGCAGCCTTTGTTACCAGGTTAAAATATTTTCCATTTTTTTATAAAATATTTCTTCAAGTCAAAATGTCATGCACTATTGAAGGTATTTTCTTAATTTATAACCATGGTGTACCTATAGTCAAATCTGATTAATTTTTTCCCATACAAAGATTTTCCTTTTTGTAACTCCATCATCCAAAGTACTGTGAGAAACTCATCTCATAACTGATATTTTTTGTTTGTAGGTAACTGGACAGTTAAACTAATTCACAAAAACACCCCTATGCTCCAACTACAATTCCTTATCAGCCCGCTACAGTTTTTCTCCGGCAGTCCCATAACGTCTTCGGGTGACTTCTTTCACAGAGGCGCGATGCATTTCAAGGACTGCGGCACAGCTTTCGATAAATTCCTACCGCAGCAATCCGAACGAAAGCTGCTAGAGACAGCGAGTGAGGCAAACGCCAAACGACGTGGCGTCGATTTATTAAAGTGGATTGACGCACTGTTTACAAAATTTTTTAAAGTTGAGAAAATTTGCGGAAATTTTGGCGCGAGGAAAGTTGTACAGATATGCGGTATGATCTATGAGAATTGTTTAGAGACTAATTGGAGCTCATTGGCTCCAGATCCAAAGAGTGCCATTACGATAGTTAATAATGTAACTGGGATATTTGATATTTGGTAGGATAAATCATAAATAAAAAAGGAGTAGAATATTATGTGATATTTCATGGTGCTCAATTATTCCGTAATAATAACAGTGTGTTATAGCAAAATTATAACGTGTAAGATCTTCTTCTCAACCGGAATTTGACGTAAAGAAACCACGTTATTGATGAGTGGAAGTGGCCCATTCCCAATTTCCCATTGAGAAATCTTAGGTTATAGTTTCGCTGTTGCGAAGTGTAATTATTGTAGTTAAATGTAAATTGTAATAATAAGTAACAGAACATGTTTTTGCCTTGATGAGAAAATAGTGTAAAATATTTTTTGTATTATCTAGAAAAACATCCCCGTTTCCTCATACATAATATCCTTGTCCTAATTATCTTACAAATTTAATCCCATCTCACAGTTAGTTTGTTATATTCCATTTAATTATGTAGGTATTTAGTTTTTACTAATTCCAGCGTAAACTTTATAAACACAAACAAATCTTACGTGTTTTCTCTCTATGTAATCTATATTATGACCAAATAAAAAGCATATCTTTAAGACACCAACATAAAACCCACAACATTTCCTCATTAGTAGATATTTTGTGATTTCTTCTGTAAAACTGTCAAATTTTTAGTAACGATTCTCAAAAAATTGTCAATTATTTTCATAAAAAATGTTGTACTTAACCCGAGAAAGTTTTTCTTAATAAAGATAACAGTAAATTATCTGCAGAGATAACTTTAGAGTTTGGACAAAATGCAACTAGCAGTTTGCAAATAAATGAGCACAGTTGTTTTTAAAATTTTTGTAAACACTTTTTGCTACTACTCTACTAAAGCCCGTTTGACACGGTGCCTAATTTTTGTGAAAAATTACATGTAAATTATCATAAAAAATTACATGTAAATTTCCAAGGTGACTATAATTTCTGTTTGCAACGTGTTTACGTTTTTAACATAAAATTTGACCCCCGCGCATGCGTGTTTACTCAATTTTTACGGACTAATTGGCAGAAGTGTCTTTTTGCACTGTTCAGTTTTAAAGTTTAAACTGAACTGAAACATTATTATATTTTCTAACTTTAACATAATAAAAATAATGTGCTGCAAAACTACAATTATACATAATACTGCACTAAACTAAGAACAATAGTTCAGTTTTCTGCAATCTATTTAAAATCACGCATAGCGAATAAAACCATATTTGTGAAAACTATATTGTCCCTAAAAATCCCATTTGCATTTGGTATTGTCTATTTGAGACACCAGAGAGGTATTTTTGGCACTTCAAAATATCTAAGCAATTTAAGACCATAAATGTAATTGGCGCCTCTCAGCCTTAGATATAACGACATTATATTTTGTACCGTAACCCGTAACTAATTTATCTTTCCTCAATTTTGTTTGTAAAAAGGAAAATTTCCGTTGATTAAATAAATAATTATATTGTAAAATCTCATCCCCAAAAAGGCAAAAAGACGTTATTTTCTATCAGCAAATGAATTATTATAGGTTAGGTGAGACAACAAGATTATGATTAAATTACCATCAGCGAACGTTTTGCCTTTGCGCACTTTTAGCAGATATTTTAGACCAAGTTCTAAATAATTTACGTGTAAATTTACATCGAAATTTGACAAGACATTTGCTGTATGCAACGATGCTAAATGTACGTAATAATTTACGTGTGAATTTACATGCAAATTTTCATGAAAATTAAGCATCGTGTCAAACGGGCTTAATACTACTTAATCAACTGATGCAAATAGTCTCTATAACGAAACATACATATTTCAATGTAGTATATTGCCTATACTTATGTATTTTAGGAAAAATAATAATTTTTTCTCATACCTACATGAAAATGGCCACTTTATTTGCGTGAAATGCGGGTAGAAAGTCGCCTTTTAAGGGTAGTCGCCGAAAATAAGGAGTGGGGTAACATTTCTAACTTGGGTAGCCATTCCCTCCCTGATATGCGGGAGTTATTTGTGTTTGTTTATGGTTGTCAAGGCGATTTTCTCACCGCACAATGTCAAGCAAAAATGTCAGTGTTATTAAGTGGCCGTTTTCGTACAGGTATGAGAAAAAATAGAGTATGCTACACGGTAGGAAGTGATTCTGCCTCGTGTTCTTGCGCTCTCGCTTTGATCAGGCCCAATATCTCTTAATTCCTACCTTGTCCCATAAACTGCTATTGTTATTTGGATCGTACATATTTAGGGGTGAATGTTTGAAAATGAATCCCGGCTCCTCCTCCATTAAAAAACTTTCAAGTATAATAAACAATTTTTTGACAAGAATACTTATACAATACATTAATATTATTCATTTTATGGAATATGTACCTACTACATTACTAGCGATTTCGGTGCAGTCTGCGACGTCTTGCTTCTAAAATGCGCATTTTTAACCTGTGCACCACTTCCTTTCGTTCTCTGTCTCTCATCACTTCTTCTAAACGTACTTCAGCAATTTCCTTTTCGATTTTCTTAATTTTCAATTCGTCAACCGCTATTTGTTTCAGCAGTTGCACTAATTCACTTTTAGCTTTAACTAAGTTGATGAATTCCTGTCTGGATTTACTTTTCGTACTTTTGGTTTTTTTCATTATTAAACTTTCATCTTGCTGAACCTAAATAAAGTAAAATACATTTACATTTCAAAGAAAATTGCACGTACTTACTTCTTCTGTAGCTGAGGTTAGTTGGTTTTCTGTTGACTTCTATAATAGTGTATTGTAATAATTAATTAGTTATTACATATTATTTGATATAAAAAATTCTACTTACGGGAACATTATAATCATGTGTTGTTGGTAATTGGGGGAGAGATTGGATTGGTATATTTGAAGTGGAAATCTAAAGAAAATTTGTGAAAGACACAATGATTCTGGTTTTTGAAAGTTCTAGACTAATGAAACTTACCACAACCATATCATCTTTTTCCATATTTTCTACAATGAAAGAATTTACCTACTGTTATGTATTCTATATTATAATTATCCGGCTCCCTTACCAGTGCCCTTTTCCGGTTCATTTGAAGATTTTTGGACAAAATCTTGCATATTATCTTTGTTGTTTGAGTTTGACATTTTGATCAAAAAATTAAACAAGTGAAGAGACTGTACAAATTGCAAAGTACAAAAAACAAACACAAATAACCTATAAAATATAAAATAAATTGTATCTCTTCTTCTGCTTCTATCCCCAAAATGTCTATTACAGTTCAGTGTTGCCACAAGCCACAAGCTCCTTTTTTATCGCGGTAGACTTTTGTGGTGGAGCGGGGGAGAAACGGACGGATACGGGGTAGTTTAATTAAAATTTTATTTTATTCTTGATCACGCTGTAGTTATTATCTATGGCTATACGTCCCAAGTCGCTGTGTGCATGGAGATAGGATGTCAAGTATCCTCTCTATACAAATCGTAGTATGTACATACATATTTGGTAAAAGAACGGAATGTTTTTCACGGATTTGTAATACAAATCGGTAAATGTCCCTAGAATCAGAGACAAGTATCTAGAATAACCTAACCTCTAAAGTCTAAACGAAAGTTTGTAATGTCAACGATAAATCAAAAGGAATATTTAAAAAAGTATTTAGGCATAGGAAGGGCTCCTGGTGAGAAGAAAAAGCACAAAAAGAAGGTTAAAGCTGCATTTAGCCGACTGAAAATAGTGGACGACGATATCGATGTCATAACTCTGTCAGAGGAAATAACTGAGGATATCAATGGTGAAACTGAAGATGCTCCACAAATTGTTGCTGTAATAGATGAACGACCACTTTCACTACAAGTTGACGAGAAAACTAAAAATAAATTGTGGAAACCAGTAGGTTCGGTTAGACCTAATTATGTTCAACCCAAACTTGAATCACCCTCAAAAAATGTAAATAAAATTTCAAAGTTTGATGATAAATCGCCACCGAGAAGAAGTAGAGACGATGATGATAGTTCACCCATAAGAAAAAGAAGACGAAATTCTAATGATGGTGATGGTTCGCCTCGTAGAAACAGAAATAAAGTTCCAATAAGAGGTGCGACAGATTTTCAGTTGTCTCCCCGAAATGACAAACACAATAAATCGCCTCACAGGCCAATTATTAAAATTGAAATATTAGATTCGTCCCCAGTTAACACCATCGACGATGATTATTCACCTCCAAGAAGAACTAGAGATATTTCTTCCTCTAGAGAAACCAACAAAACGGATTATTCACCACCTAGAAGAAATGAATCCAAACAATCCAGGTCTGAGAAGAACCGCAAAAGTCGATGGAGCAGCAATTCGCCTAAAATGCGCAAAACACTAGATGGCAAAACAGCGGGCCTTCAAAACGCTAAAGAACTGGTAAAAGAAACCCAACTAATCCGACAAAAAGAAGATGAAACATTCAAAAATATGTCAGCGGAAGTTTCAGGAGAAAACGCCGAGACAGTCGTTAGAAGAAAAAGCAGACATACAGAAATCGATCAAATGGAAGAGGCGCAACGCAAACAACGAGAAAAGGAAAACCAAGAAAAGTACAATAAATGGGGACGCGGCTTAAAACAAGTCGAAGATCGCAATGACAAAATTGCCCAAGAAGTTTATGAAATGAGCAAACCACTGGCCCGATACGCTGATGACGAGGATTTGGAAAAATATCTAAAGGAACAGGAACGGGAGGGTGATCCCATGTTGGCTTACATTCGCAAGAAGAAACATAAGAAAACTGTTGAATCGGGAGCACCAAGTAAAATTATTATAAAAAACATTTCATAGGTACATACATAATTACTTATTGCTTTTTTTACAGTAAAACCTGTGTACCAAGGTGAATTTTTGCCAAACAGATTTGGAATAGCACCTGGTTATAGATGGGATGGTGTTGATAGATCTAATGGTTACGAAACGAAGTGGTTAACTAACCAAAATTCTAAAAAAGCAGCGCTAGATGAATCGTATAAATGGAGTACCGAAGATATGTAACAACCTGGTTATTATTGGAAATAAAAAAATTTTAAATTGATATTAAATGTTATCAGTAAACCTAAATAAGTATCGAGCGATCAAATACGTTTGTAATAATCGAGTCATCCATGGATTTGAATCCGTATGTCTTTAACTTGAACCATATTTTAGTCATTTTAGTTTTCAACTGACATTTTATTGTTATGCAGTTCAAGGTACGATTTTGGATTCATGGATGACTCGATGAGAAATTTATTTGATCGCTCTATACCTTTTTTTTAAGTTCCTAATAATTTAAGACAAATCTTATAAACATGTAAAGCATTGGAAAAGGTTAGAACATTTTGTTTGAGTTTATTCCAATTTATAAAATTATAGTTGGTAAAGTACCTAGATAACAAAAATTTGAAGAATAGTAAAAGTAGAAGAAATTAATCTTATTAATTAGGTTTTGCAATTAAATCAACTTTATTTAGTAATTTAACTTTTCAATGTTGGTTGCTTTAGTTTGGCGGGAAAATAGCATATTATTTGCTTTTTTGCATATTCATTTATTTATTACGTTATTATGTAAGCACATTAAAATTCAACGTAATGAATATACAAAATAACAATGTAAATTTATAATGTTACTAATTTAGGAATGTTTGAAATAATAAATACAGTGTGACCAACCATATTACATAAGTTCTGTTTAGTCATTCAGTCCAATCATAGATGTCCAAATATTCAAAAAATAATTAAATTTCAATTAAAATTTTTGGTATTGGACGCCCTGGGTAACCAAAACAACAGTGCTACTAAAAAAAACTGCTCGAAAAATGCATTCCCCCGTTAATTGTTAGTACCGTATAAACAGCATTTTCTTTTTTACGTTGATTTGAATTGAAGAAAAGAATAGAAGAGGAAAAGTCTGCCGCCATTTTGTATGTGTTATAAACATCTGCATTTGCGCGCTCAGGTCCACCATCTCAAAACGAAACGAAAAACGGCGTGTTGGCATCGCGTAGGCAAGGCATCGTTTTCATCGCGTCATTTCTGAAGCTTGGCAGCATTTGTTAGCAGCCCTGTTTTGACGAAAATAAATGTTTCCCTAAACAATTTCATCAAGTTTAAAAGGTATAGTGCTTAGTTTACTCTGTCATATTGTTTATTCGCAGATTTCGTTGAGTTTCCGGTGAAAATTGAAAGCATATTGTCGTTACGTTAGGTCAATTACGTGATAACTTATTTATATCATTTTGTTTATTATTGTAAAATGTTGGTGAAAACATTCAGTTATTTCTGCAGGGAAAAATCGTATAAATTACGAATAATTTTTACATAATGTCGACTATCAGCAGCCAAAGCTTATGTTTGCTTTGCAACGGAGCTTGTGTGTCCGATCACAACTTCCTGCCAGTTCTCTGCGACGAGGTAAGCGATTATTAAATTCAAAAAATAAAAAGTTAGGTTATACATTTATGATATTTTATTTTTCCCACAGTCCGTAACAAGTACCAAAAAACCCATTGCCATCGTCTTGAAAGAACTGTTGAACAAAAACGTGGCCGATGGAGCTGTAATTTGCAAAAAGTGCTTTAAAAGCATTGATGAACTTGAGCAGTTACAAAACAAGGTCAGTTTGATCAAATCGGAAATCACCAGTAATATTCGTACATCAGTTGAGCCAATTGAAACGGAGGAGATTGTAGAGGTTAAACCTATTGCTGATGCAAAGCATGAGAATGATTTACCAAAGAAAATCTTGGACATACCATCTTCGGATGAGGATACTATTCAGGTAAATAAATTCAAGTTTTTTCACTTTATACTATACACTATTGCCAACTCTAATCATATCTCTGTGATGATAAGTCTTCAACTTACATAGTTGGTCACGCTGTTACAATTTTTATGAGGCTCGAAAATGGGCCACCCTGTACAAGAGTACAAGTATGATTAGGTAGAGTAATCATGATTTTTGTTGACTTTGAAATTTTGATGGATTTACTCGTTTGGAGGGCCTTTGAAACCATTTTGAATATATTTACGATGATGTTTGTCTATCTGTAGAAGACTAGAGACTTGGATGGTATTACCATTTGCAGTGAAATAGTACTCCCCTCTTTTTCACTCTGAGCCATTGTATCGCGTCGCCCCATAATACACAAGCAATGTCATGATCGGCGGTACAGTGGCTCAGAGCACAGAGTGTTCCACGGAAAAAAACGTAAAGAAAAGAAATTGGGTATATTCTCTGAAATGTATGATAATTTTAATGATTTTCAAACAAAATTTAGACATAATGTAGTATACTTCAGAAAATTATTTTTTTGTTTAGGTGATGGAAAAGAAACCTAACATCCAAACAATAGAAGATATTGAAATGGAATTAGTCAAGATCCATGGACTGGAAAATGAGGAGGATGAAAAGGAAATTTCAGGTGCGGAAATGGATGTGGTAACAACCGAACATGACTTACATGAATTTACAACAACCAGCAGTCACAGTGGCGATATAATTGATGCAGCAACTGTTGACCAATCTTCTGATTCCGATTACGAACCACCAGGCAGTTCTAATGCTAACATTATACAAGCGGCCCAAGAAGCTGTAAAGAATTCTATAGGTAAGTAATTAAGTGTGTATTCTGATGTAGGTATGTAATAATAGGTGTGTAATGGAACACAATGATCTGTATATCCCTAAATTTTATATCATAAAGTTCACCACCGTCTACCTAAAAAAATTTATTTAATTTCGAATTTCACAAATCAAGTTATGTAGTAAAAGGTCTTCGTTGTCAGCGAATCTAGTTTTTCTGTAAAAGATAGTGCAGTTAATTTGTAACAAATAAGATACATGTCCGTGCTTTATAAAAGCCATAATAAAATCAGCGTTATCTACTACTTATTGAAGACGAATTATAAAGGTAGAAAATGAAATCAAAATTTTCTTATGCGATATCCTACCGTAAAGTTCTTCTCGTAGTTTATACAAAAAGAACCCCGAAAAAGTCTGCTTTTGTTGTAGATAATGTCAATATAAAAATCGAGTCCGGCTGCGAGGACTACACCAACGACAAACCAAACATCCTCAAGAAGAAATTCATTAGCGTGGGTGGCACAAACGGAACAGAAGAGCGAAAAATCGAGGTAGTCATGGATCTGCCTTGCGTAGCCAGAGAAGGCAGCTTGTATACTTGCTTACTGTGTCAAGGCGATGAAACGGTCGCTGGCGAAGCCAAAGCAATCATCGCTCATCTAAGACAAGAGCATAATACGCGTCTGTACATTTGTGATGTATGCGGACAAGACTTCCGTAAACGCAATGCTTTGTCAGCGCATGTGGATGAACATGTTGCGACGGAAGAGGGAGATTTCCAATGCGAAGTATGTAATAGGATTTTTAACAATTTGCGACTGTTTCGCATCCATAGACGAATGCATTATCCGCAGAACAAGGCGTGGACTTGCGATCAATGTGGGAAGAGATACAGTAGTAGGAATTTGTTGGAAGAGCATGTTAATTCTCATTTGGGCGTGCGGCCTTACGTTTGTAATAATTGTGGAAAGGATTTTGCTAGTAAATATACTTTTAAGGCGCATGAGAAGACGCACGAGGTGCGCCCAAGACCGTTCAAGTGTAGTTATTGCGTCAAGTCGTTTCTTAGTCAGCAGAACTTGGCGCAACACGAGCGGACCCATACAGGTTGGTATTATAATGTTTAAAACTTGTTTGCATTCAGTTTGATTTGATAAGTAATGAAAAATATATAAGTAGTTTTGTATCAATGTCTTTTCAAAATTAATAAAAAATGAAATAAAAAAATAAATCTTTATTTCTTTCAGGGAATAAAGAGTATGCATGTCATTTGTGTGGCAAACAGTTTGGTTCGGCGCACAATCTGGAAGTCCATTCGATTGTTCACACAGGCTACAAGCCATTTATTTGTGGCCTGTGCGGCAAAGCTTTTGCGAGGAAAGCAGAGATTCGTGACCATGAACGAACGCACACTGGCGAGCGGCCGTACCAATGCGAATTTTGTGGTGCGACGTTTAGCCAGCGCTCAAATCTTCAATCGCACAAACGCGCCACACACTACGACGACAAGCGATATCGATGCGATGATTGTGGCAAAGGTTTCAAACGCCGCCGCCTGTTGGACTACCACATGAAAGCGGCACACACTGGTGAGCGCCCCTTCAAATGCGACGTATGCGAAGCGACGTTTGTCTACCCGGAACATTTCAAGAAACACCGTCGTATCCATACCGGGGAGAAACCGTACCTTTGTGAAGTGTGCGGCAAGGCGTTCAACAGTCGAGACAATCGCAATGCCCATCGCTTCGTACACTCCGATAAAAAACCGTACGAGTGCTTAGTTTGTGGCGCCGGCTTCATGCGCAAGCCTTTATTATACCAACACATGCAAGCACAAGGACATTTGAACGACACCATCGTGGTAAATCAACCTCGGCTTACAACTGATGACGACCAATTAGTGACGGTGAATTCGGCGGGGGAGATGGAGATCGTTGATGCCACACAATCTACAGAGTCCAAACTGTACATTAGCGACCAGGATGGCACTGAGCATATCATTATCGATGGGCAACAAATCACTTTTACAACAGCTGGTTCGGACGATGGTAACGAAGGGGAGATTGTTGATGAGATTGAGCAGGTGGTTGGTGGGGAAGGGGATACAGAAGGTGTTGAGGACTATGAGGAGATTATTAGTAGTGATGCCTTGGCTGGGAGTGAAACGCAGATTATTGAGACGCCTGATGGACCTGTGCAGCTAGTCAAGGTGCGCATTCCCAATGAGAACGGCGAGGAGGAGGAGGCTTGGATTAAGATTGTGCCCGAATAAAACAACTTTGCTCTTTTCCACTGTTGTATTTTCTAATTAATTATTAATTTTACTGTTTTAAACTTACTGCTGACGATTGTAAGAGACATTGCCAGATCACTTTCTTATATTTTTATATAATTATTCTTAGTCTGACATTTAGAATCTAGGAATGAATCCATGTGTACTGAATTTTTCATAAATTAGCTTGAGAGGTAACTTTTTATTCAGTTGCACTACATTCATATTATATTTGTATTTTTTTTTTCGAGTAGAAGTGTATATAGGTATAATTAATACAATTATAATAAGTTTGGTGTATATAATAAAAGTGCTTCAAATAAAATTTAAGTTGTTACCAATTGTTTTTTCATTTTTGTTTTTGAATGGTGATGATGTAAATAGTTTGTTAATGTCTAGTTTAGTGGAAATTTTTACGATTAAAAACCTAGAACGTGTAAAGAATCGCAAAAGAGTGATACTTTTAAGAAAACCATGATTTATATATATAATTCAATTTTTGGAGAAACTTTCTTAACAATATACAAAATATTCTAGAAACTTACAAATATACATATTACATAACTTAAACGTCACATACCTAAATTTATACTTACACATCATCCATCAACCAACTGAAATCTCTAAATATTTATGCATTTTCGTTATCTGAACATCTGCAAATTTTGTTTGGTACACACTAATTATCACATCACACTCCTTGCTAAACAATTCCCAATCAACCGACAATTTCAACAATTTACAGTTGGTATTTTGTATGTTGACAAAAGAGACATTTTCTAAATACGTAAGTATACTATCACAGCCAATTAAATTTATTGTTTTCAACGATGCGTTTTCCAACAGTCTTCTCATGGAAATTCCACTCAAGTTTTTGTTGTAGGAGAGATTTATCATCTTCAGTCTGGCTAATCCAAGCCTAAAAATTTGAAAACATATTAATAATAATTATTCTTACGTTGCGTCGTGTTTAAAGCAGCCCAGCACTCAGTAATTAAAAAAAAATTGAAGCCGGAGCGGCGGGGCTGCCTTAAATTAGAAAAATGGGAGTATCTTTTTATTACCGTAATAAATTGTACAGTTCTGAATCGCGCACATCGCATCTGGAAACTCCTAAGTAGTTTAACTGAAAATCCTCTCCGAAATTAGATTTTGAATGAAACACATCGATTACTTTACTTAGCACTCCAAATGAATTTTTGTTGTTGGAAATGTTTAGACTTTTCAGTTTGACGGGCTGCGTTGAAGTTAACAAATTTATAACGCCGTCCACTTCCAAGAAGTTTTCACTTAAATCTAAACATTCTAAAGAAGCAAGCTCATCAACAATTTCCAATTCAGCAAGCTTTCTAGTGAAACCACAGCCGCTTAAATTGAGCTTCCTAAGAGCCAATTCCCGACAAACTCTTAGTAAACTCTTGAAACATTCGTCGTTTAAGAGATTGCAGCTTATATCTAAATCGTCCAGCATCTTCGACAAGGATTTTGAAGAATCGCCCAGCATCATCACGTGACTACCTTGAATCCCTGTACAGCTCAAATTCAATTTGCTAAGATTCTTAAGCGTTGGTAAAGTTGTGTTGCAGAGAACTTGCAGTAAATCCGTGGTGAGATAATTTCCGGATAAGTCCAATTCAACGATACTAGTTTGATGACTTATAGCTTTACAAAGTGGTGCTAATTTCTTTCCACGTATTCCTCGATGGCCTAAATTGAGTTTGTCTGAAACCTCCTCTGTAAGTTTGGAAAGAGTTTCATCTACATCTGAAAAAGTTAACTAAATGAAATGGAAATATTAGGAACTATATTTACTTGTGAAAAAATGAAAATTTCAATTAATTTTGGTGTGATTAGAAAATTATATTCCTATTAATTAAATGTGCTTCTTGTGATTAATAAGTCGATGTCACTAAAGAGAAACTCTAACAAAGCACAAAATTCACATTTCTTCATAATAAATAACTTTCTGTAACAAATTTAACCAACCAGTGAACAATTGACCACAAGCTTCTTTATATCGTTGAGTCAGCGGTGGTAAATCCCATTTAAGCACACGACCCTGGACTTCATCGGCTTGCATACCACCCATAGGAAACAGAAGACTTAAAAGGTCTTCGTCAGCTAGAATGGCTCCGTTTTTCGTTTCCAATTCCAACGTTGGTTTCAAGCATTCTTTTCTAAAAAAAATATCGTTCTTATATTAGTTAATACCTGATGTGGCCCTGCACAAGACTTTTTTTCCTACCTAGCATATCTATAGGAAGCCTGCTCCGCCAACCACTTAATCGTATGGGTCTGCAACTGCGAAAGCATAACCGGAACTCGATACAAACGTCCCTCAATCCTCACATCCACAAACAATGTTGGATTTGCAGATATATTTTCCTGCGGTTTTTCCAAAACTGGCGAGTTTGTTGAACTGGAAATCTCATCACTCACCCAGCTTTCGTTTCGTTGAAAATTAACTTTTGTTTGTAGAGTTTTTTTCAGTTTTTGAGAGGAAACTATCGTCGAAGGTGTATTACTTTGAGTTCTGTTGCGACTAAAACCTACATCTAGTAGAGATGTTTGACTTTTTCGCTGTCGATTGGAACTGGAACCTGAAGACCAACGCCTGGGAATTCTTTCAGTCTGTTGGAGGGAAATTAAATTGGCTTCTGGTGATATACTATGAGTTTCGATTATTTCTTCATCGTCGTGGTTCGCATTTACTAGAAAACAACAGTAATTATAATACAATGTAATTTAAACTCGGATTTATACAAAAAATTGAAGTTATGCAATGAACGAAATGCTCAATTGTCGATGGTAAAAAAAAGGGGGGGCGGGTTCGTACATCTTTAAGAGAGATTTAGAAAGAACTCAACAGTTTTACTTGAAATCTACCTATTCTGTTTTTTACCACATTACGTTGGCACTTCTACAATATTAATTTAATGATGTCGATAAGTAACTTACTAGATGTGCGTTTATTAGGCGATCTTGTTGCTTTAGATGAATTTGGTGAGTTTTCCCAGCTCGGATTCCTTTTTCGTTTTTTCGGTGCTTGAACACCAACCAGATCATCTTCCAACCAATCATCCCAATTATTCTCGCCAGCTTCCACTAATGCTGGTCGTTTTACATTAAAACCAGAATTTAAACTGCTTCTAGTTGGTCCATTGGGTTTATTTCGCAAAGTATCCATGATATTTTTATAATCTCGAGTAGTTTCGCCTGTAACTGAATAAGGAATAAAATACAAAGAAGGTTAATAGATATATCATAAACAATATAATGATGTAATACTCAGAAACAAACTTTCTTTGATATTTGCATCTAAACCCATTTTACAAAAATAATTTTAGATACCAAAACATTCCATCTAAAATATTTTTGTACATTTAAATAAAATTTATATATAATCTATACCATCATCATCATCGTCGTCTTCATCGACCAAATCAATAACCCTACGAAGCTGCCCCACAGTAGTTTTATTAGACGACGTAGATGACCCTCCGAGCAAATTCTCCTTTTCAAATTGATGAACTGACGAAGACAGATTTTCTGTGAAAGGCCGCAACTGTTGACCGGCTTTTTCTAATGAGGCAGATAACCGTCTCACTAGCTTCTCATATAAAGCCACTGTTTCTCCATCTTCGGGTTGCGTTAGATCGTACCACTTCACTAAAGTGTGTAAGGGTGTCGCCCCATCGTCGGTCTTAACCCCTACTGATGCCCCTCGGTCTAGTAAAAGTTCCATGACTTGTAAGTGACCGTTCGTTGCGGCATCATGAAGAGGAGTGACACCTATTAATATAATTATCAAATGTAATGAGACTTATTCGTGTTTAAAGAAATTATTTAAAATGCACAGAAAACAGATTCATATACAGTCGAAGTCGTTTATAACGAGCACGGATATAACGATCGCTCTGCTATAACGAACGAATTAAACAGTCCCGTCCGAAAGTCCCATTAAATCCATGGTATTTTGTTTGGTTATAAGGAACTCAGATATAACGAACACTCGGTTATAACGTATCACAATTTTCACCCGCGGGACCACTAAACTCGGCTATAACGAACTGTCGAGAGATGTTTCGTTGGCTTGATGTCGAACGAACGTACACATGTAAACTCTGCGAGGCCAATTCAATTCATTCCTCGGGGATTTACCGATCTTTGTGTCTGATGTGTGCGTCATTATTATTATGCATTGTACAAACATATGTATTAATAATGGCGTGTGTTAATAAAGCTACCTGAAAATCAATTTCTCTGTCGGATAAATAACATATACCTATTTTATCACAATAAGTATAACATATTCAATATATTTTTGGCTTTCAAAAAATAAAAATGTCAAAACTTACTATTTTGTTGTTATTTGTTTATTACGAACGCTCGCGTATTACGAACCAATTTCACGGTCCCTTGGGGTTCGTTATAACCGAGTTCGACTGTATCTATGTACCTATGTAGGTACAGAAAATTAATTTATAAACTAACAAATCACAAAGATAATTCATTTACCATTACATAAAGTTCCACCCCTATCATTAATCGATGCTCCTTTGTCCAATAAAATTTTCACAATCTCCAAATGTCCACAAATACAAGCTTCATGCAATGGCAACCAACCACAATTATCCCGAACGTTTATAGGATGCCCTTGTTCCACTAAATGACGTACTACCGGAAGCTTTCCAGCAATACAAGCCAAATGCAATTGAGTTTCACCTTTAACATTCTTCTTTATTGTCAAGTTTTTGTGCTTTCTTCGTCCAACATTGCCTTTGGTTGGACTGCTATTCGTATCCAAATCCGAGTCATCAGATACATCTACAAAAAAATGATTAAAAATACAGAAAAAAAATCGTGTCACAAAATCACATTTAAGTTAGCAATTGGGTTATAGTAATCATTTGATAAATAGCCGAAAATGAACGGTTGCATACTTTCTTACACTCCTCCCCCACACTTCTTTCAATTCAAACACTCCAACTTAAAATAAACAAACAATTTACCAACCAGTTAATGCACTTAGATCGATTGCAGCTCCAACATTTTCCCTGTCATCTACATCTTCGCTATCGGACGAAGAAGACAATTCCTCGTCTCCATTGTCTAACAAAAGTGACCGTGATTCCATTTCAAATGCTTCTCTATGTTGATTCACTCTTCGTAAATAATCGACACAACGATTAACCATTCGTTTTTCTTCCTTCAAATTCTTAGCTTTCCGACAATTCTCTATGGCACGTTCATAAACTAATTGCACGTCTTTAAACGATGCCCCACTCGCTTCTTTACAATCCGCTATGTTACTCAAGGAATTCAAATTATCCTTCAAACTATCTTTTATAACCTCATATTCTTCTTCGAAATACTTTATAGCCTCTTCCAACTGATTATTATCTCGGTAAGTTTCTGCTATGGAATAAAAACAAGTTGCTAAGTCTTTGCCCGATAGGCCACATTTTTTAGTAGCTTGCAACATTTTCTTATAATACTCAATAGCTTTGTCGTAGTTCTTCAGTTCGCAGGCGCCGTCGCCCATTCTCTCGTACAGTTTCTTCATTTCCATCTGGTCGTTACAGGTCACGAGATTGTCTTCAGTGTAACAAAGTGACGCTACTATTCTTAAAGTTCGTTCGATTTGTTGGCAATCTTGTTGGTGCAGTGTTTGCAGTTTGTATGCCTTGGTTAGGACTTGTTTTGAGGCGTGAAAATCGCCAAGTTTGTTTAGGACGTGCGATTTGGATAGAAGAGTTGCACAGATCAGACGAGATTTCCCCTCAAGTTTTTCTGTAAAAGAAGAACGTTCATTCGAAAAAGACGCTGGAATTTAGTCTGCACAACCTTGCATTTAAGTCAAAATTTAACTGTTCTAGCTGAAAAAACAACAAAAGAATTATCAACTTTTTTTCAAAATATATCGTTTTTCCCATTAATGATTTATAATAAAAATTTTGCTAACTGGCAACTCTTTACAACAAAATGCAAGGTTTTTTAGAATAAAAGAAATTTGTCAATGCTCCAACTTACTGGCAGTGTCTATAGCCAAATTATAAAACCGTATAGTTTCGTTGATTTCACCCCTTTTCTCGTACAGTCCAGCCATGGTGTTATAAGCTGCATAGAGTTGCTCATAAATATCGTTTTGCTTATAAATTATCGTAGCTTTCTTCACCAGTTCTACAGCCTTATCACAATCACCAAGGTTCTCTTGTACTAGCCCTAAATTATAGAATAATCGGGCCGACATTTCTTCCTTTTCACTCCTTTTAATACCATTTAAACTAAAAATTAAATAAAAGTAGATGCGATTATTTGGTTGATATTTTTATGTCTATCTCTATCTAGCTTAAATGATTGTAGTAGGACTACTAATAAGCGGTTGGCTAAAGAATTATAAAACCGCAAAAGTTTAGTTATATATTCTTAATATGGTTTAAATAGATTGGTATTTATTATGTACAAACCTTTCGCAGACTATAAGACTTTTCCTGAAAAACTTGGACGCCAAATTCAAATTTTCCTTATCTTTATCACTTATTGTGCCATTTCGATTAAAAAACCAAGTCAAATAAGTATGTCCAATTGTTGCTAAAGCTCTTTGTTCCTCCAATCTGTTTTGTTCTTTCTTGGCAACATCTGCAATCGAAAATTTTTAAGGCTTTAAGGCTAAGCAAACCCTCTTTTGACTTACCTAAGTAGATACGTTGATATTCCAAAGCTTTTTCGAACTGCTGTAAACCCATGTAGGACTCACCAACAGCTCGGACAGCTTCCGCATATTGAATCGGTTTGTTTTCCTCTTTATAAATGGCAGCTATAGTGTTGTACTCGCTGATGGCAGAGTTGAAGTTCCCTTGGCTTTCGTAGAACTTTGCCAAATCGGTGCAGGCTGCTATTAGGTTGACCTGATGGCCCTCCGACAAATATTTCTGTTTTTTTCGTACAAGTTCTAGATAATAAACAACAAAATTATCAAAAATTCATGTAGTTAATGTAAACGTTTACTTACTGTGTTCTTCCATTGCTCATTTAGTATTGATTATTATGGATAATTTCAAAAGAAACAAATTGTGGCGGTAAAGTTATTTTGCTTCCTAGGTTAAGATTACTTACACGGATATGTAGATATTACATATCCGTGATTATAACAATTTGTGAATTTGGTTGCATACTTCTTGACAATCGGTAAAATAGAACTTGTAGTATGTGCATTTAACGATGTCACCATGAGGGCGCTGCTAAATCCATAAACTAAAGTCCCTAGAATAGAAAGTCTGGACATTTACCGGAAGTGGCCGACAAATGACTGCCGCCATATGTTTTAATGTTAAACTCTTCTATTATCAAATTCTTGCAAATAAATGACTTTTTCGTGTACAATAATAATACAACAATAATACAGGAGTGCATGACAAGATGAACGAGCAGGTTGCTAACTGACAACTGACCCACTTATAAAATTCGGTTTTTATACTCAAGTGGTTAATTACTTGTAAGTGGTAAAGTAGTAACTGAAATAGTAACTCTCTTATAAAATCGCACTGATTACTGATTACTCCGTCAAATTTTTATCCAACTAAATTCGAATTTTCAAACCACGCGCCAAAGCAGCGTATTGGATCCGCCATTTGTCGGCCACTTCCCCCTTGCACCAATCACGAAATTCAGGTTTTCAATTTTGAGAGATAGTGAAGATTTCAATAACGTCGAAAATCGTGAATCCGGGGGTATTTGTACTTGCGCATTTGCTTTAGGAGTAAGATGTATGTGCAAAAGTTGGCTTACAGGGGGTAAACATAAAAAAGCAAATTCCCTAAAATTGGTCTGGCAACCAACATTACAGCACGGTATTTAAATGTGATTCGGAGCTATTACAATATTTTGTTTGAATTCGCGGGCGCAATATTTACTTGTGCGCAAGTCTAAATACCCCCGTGCGCAGTTTCAATTTGGCTAATTCATGGTTTTATGCAATGGCTATCTATTTAGAAAGAGTAAGATATCTGTGGACAAAGAACGTTGTTTTATTGAAAACCTCAATTGACCGAAATGACCAGACTTTCTATTCTAGGGACTTTACCATAAACATTAGATATTGGCAGTGCTGATGGTGCTTTCGTTTAATGCACTAATCCTACTCTGATACAATCTGTATATCACCATTTCTTTTTATTAGCATGGTTTAAAATAGGACACATATACTCACTCAGTGTGACATGCAGCAAATCGAAAACGCCCTTTGGCTAGATTGTGCCCACAGATATCTTACTCTTTCTAAATAGATAGCCATTGCATAAAACCATGAATGAGCCGAATTGAAACTGCACACGGGGGTATTTGGACTTGCGCACAAGTAAATATTGCGCCCGCGAATTCAAACAAAATATTGTAATCGGTCCGAATCACATTTCAATACCGTGCTGTAATGTTGGTTGCCAGACCAATTTTAGGGAATTTGCTTTTTTATGTTTACCCCCTGTAAGCCATCTCTTTTGCACATACATCTTACTCTTTCTAATTAGAAAGCTAAAGCAAATGCGCAAGTACAAATACCCCCCGGAATCACGATTTTCGACCTTATTGAAATCTTCAATTTGTCGCACTTTTTCATCGCGCAGCCCATATGCTTTAGTTATCTATTTAGAAAGAGTAAGATATCTATGATTGTGCCTAGATAAATTAAAGTGAGATTGTGTGCCTGTAGATGTCGCATAATTCGATTTACCTAACCTAAAATCTAAAAGCATTTATTTCTAATTGTCAAAATAAAACGTGTTTGTTGTAAGTTTTATTGAGCTAGGTATTTTCCTTTAAATTGTTATTGAATATTCTGTTCTAGATTTCTACAATGGCAAAAAGTTTACGAAGCAAATGGCGACGAAAATGTCGAGCAGTAAAACGTGAACGTTATGGGAAGAAAGAATTGGATCGTTTGAAAAAAACTCTTGGAATTGATGATAATAATCAAAATCAGACTGAAAGTTCTGATGTAGCTATGTCGGAAATATCCGAAATTGCCAATGTAACTACAGCAAAGAAAATCAAAGAAAAACAGACGCAAAATTGTGAAATGGAAACGGATGAGAAAAAACGAAAATTTAATACCAGAACCATGCGTGATGAAAACGGAAGTTATCCAATTTGGTTGCATCCACGCAAAATAAGGAAAGTCAGTAAGAATAAGAAAACAAAGAAGGGGAAGATGAAGAAACAAAACAAGAAGTAGATCATTTTTTAATCAATTCCTCGTTTTATGTTTTTTGACTTTATAATAGGTATGTATCTAAGTAATAAACAATTAAACTTTGTTTGAAGACCGAAATATGTATTTTTTTTTTAAGTATTAGTTACTATCACTGCAATTGAATGGTTATTTCGTCTGTGTTTTAATAGGTATGCTGTACCTACTAAATATTTTTCTCTAGCTGGGCTTAATAACATATAGAATGTGTTCTATATGTTCTTTGTTAGGTCATTTTGATTTTGTGACGCAGAAAAAATGAAAAAGAAAGTCTTTCAGTTTAAGTTTCGTTTTATCTTTAATTATATAAAAAATGTAAAAATGGCAGTGCTTAAACCTAAGTTATTTAATTGGTCCAATTGCGAACTAGTTACTTAATTTATCTTGTACGTACATATAAACAGCATATTATTCTACAAAAAAAAAAAAACCAAAATAATTATATATTAAAAATTTACAGCAAACCTACTTACCTCTTAATCAGTCCAAAATTTTCTAACGAACTAAATACAAATTTTGTTGTACATGGCACATTTTTTCATTCTATCGTATTTAATTACTAGATCATCCACTTTTTCTGCCTTTTCTTCAATCACACTTAGTTTGTTTTTGAAAACATTCATGTCATTCTTGTAAGTTTCCTAAAAAAACATAATAAGTATTTATTTATGTTGAACTGAACAATTATTACAGACATACAACATCGTTTATCTTGTTTTTTACGTTGTTCAAATCGTTTGATATGTAATTCATGTCTCGGTAAATATTCTGAAGGTCATTTTTGGATACGTCGTTCTTGTGGCTTTCGTCCATCATCTAAGAAAATATTTGAGATAGATATTATGGAATTATTTGTACACTACCAGAAAATAATAGCATAAGGAAATATTGATGTTTATACATATGTAAAGTTCAGGAAAAATCCATAAGATTTATGTTATTACAAATTTTGATATTTTTCCTCACTTTTCAAGACTACATCTTACACTTCTTACAGAATAATATCGCGAACTAGTACAATTTTCACATAAATACGCACAGTTTCAAGTTTGAGTAGTCGCTTATCCAACAATTCAAATTCCAAGTCTTTGGCTTCAAAAGTTGTTTCTACTTCACCTGAAAGTAAAAAAATACTATATGGTATAATTGAAGACGAATTTCCACATTTTTACGCACTTTCTTTCCGGCAAGTTTGTCCATCACTCTGCAATAAAAAATCCTCTTTACATTCGCATCTGTAACTGCCTGGAATGTTGAAGCACTTATGGTCACAAGGTTTCAATTCTTTGCATTCATCCACATCTAAAGCACAGTTTTTCCCCTCATAGCCCAGTTTACATTTACAAAAGCCGTGTTTTGTACAAATACCATCATTGTGACAACCACCAAAACAAAATGCTGAGAACAAACGGAAACTTATGCAATTTTAATTAATTAAAATATTATTAAATAAGAGAAAAAACAGCATTATTTAAAATTGAGTTTTCTTATTGATTTATTCCTTACTTACATACATTCAAATCGTTTTCGCATTGAGGACCAGAAAACGTTTTTGGGCAGCTGCAGATGTCTGGCTTTACGCATTTCCCTCCGTTTAAACACGGTTTGGAACACATAGCTGAAAATCGACTATTCAAATATAAAAGGTTTATTTTGTTGCTTTTTTTTAAATTCTTTCCCCAAAAATTTTTCATAGGTACCGAAGAAATAATATACTTATATAATTTAATTACGTTTATTACAACCGTGACTTCTATTGGTAACTTGCGTCCATCCTGGACAACAGGAATAAGTAACTTCATTCACATTGCGGGTTGTCACCACGTCTTTGTAGTGCGTTTCATAAACCAGTCTGTAAAAAAACAAAAAAAAACATTGGATTTTTTCAATTTCTTCTATAAACAAACACATAATAACTAAACTATTGCCGGAGTTGAAGAATGTTACACTCAGAACTTACGGGAATACAAATAATAAATCATCAGATTTTTTCCACAAACCTCACGCCAGAACAAAGTTGGTATCCATTACATTTAACTAGATACTTCTTGTAAGTCGGTTTGCAAAATGCTTGTTTAGTTTTTACTGGCTGGGTCACATTTTTCTCGTTGGTACACACATGACGTCTGAAAAAACAAAAACAACTTGATAGAAAATTGTATGGTGAAAATAATGAATAATAATTGACAAATATGCTTTAAACATATCTAAAAAATGCTGTGACGGGAAAACTTAATTGTAAGCCGATGACCAAAAAAAGTCCTATCCCAATATGCTACGTAATTAACACTTCCATTCATGCCTGCTATAAGTTCAAAAGTTCCCACAAGAATCTAGTTGAAAATTAAAATTAGTGATAAAACGCATCCGGGAAAACCAATAGGTACATTAAATTTTTTTTACAAATGTGTATGTATATCATATAAAGTTCTAAAGGACCCAGGTGCGGGAAACCCTTGCTCTTTTTGATGGTTAATTATAATATTCATCTTAATTTAAAATGAAATGTGAATAAAATTCGAACAGTAAGTACATCGATAACACTCTATAACCCTATCCAGTTGGAATATTTGTTTTGGAGATATTGTACTGTGTATTATTAAAAATGGCTCAGTCATACAAATAACTTCCCAAAAAAGAATCAGCATCAGATATCTACACGGAATAATCATTATGCAAAATTATTCAGCAGCAGCAGCATCCCTTCTTTTGCATTTATACGAGTATACCTATGTATATTATAATGTGTATATGTAAATATATGTGTGTGTGACGATCTATTTCGCACAGCAGGTAATAATTTTACCATATGGACGACGCCTTCAAAACACTATTATGATGATGATGTTTAAATGCTCATGGCGAAACCCTGCATTGTAATATAATTAATCTTGGAAAACATTCAAATTATATTAAAACACAAGGACTGCCCAGCCGAAGGCGTTCGAGGGACTCACCTAACCAGTGCGGCGTCCTTGAAGGTCAATAGAGCTTTTTTATCTAATTTGTATGTCAGTGTATGATCAGACAATTTTGTAACAAATTCTTGGAATTTATTATAATAAGCTTATTATTAGAACCTGTTTTGTGGGTTGATGTAAAAACAGGAGAGGCTTTTGTTGGACGTAGATATCTGGAGCACACCAATATAGATAATAGTTTCATGAACGGAATTGAACTTTTTTGTCTGATGACAACTTCTTAAGAGTTTACCGAATTCCATTATATTTCAGAATGTTATTGTTTTCAAACTGATTATTATTCCCGGTATATTTCAAAATGAGGTTGAATCTGACTGGACTACAATATTTTCTTAAACAAGTTAAACAAAGATTTTTTTATCACCATCATTTCAGTAAAACACGAAAACAACTTATAGCAAATTATTTTTATGTGCGCGTGCACTTTAATGCGCTTTCCACAAATTGAATGATGCTTAAAACCTAATTGAGCATAATCAAAGTCGTAAACATATTTATACTTGTATGCAAAAGCAGACCAACAGTTTCTGCAATATTAATAATAATTTTACAATGCACTTAGTTAAATGAAGAGAGTCAAAAATTGGTACAAAGGAATAATACAGGGAGATTCATTAAGAATGGGCAATCTCTGAACTGGAGATACTACACACCAAAATATGTCGATTGAGCTTAACATGTCTTATACAAATGTTGCAGGTTTACGAGATACAGGGTATTTAAAGTTGGAATTTTAATTTGAAATTTCTTAATAATTTTGTGATTTTAAGCAGTATCGTCTTGAAAATTGGCGACTTTATGTTTTTTGGCATGAAAATTACGAATTTTATACTGAATTTAGCACTATTTATACAGGGCGTTAGTTACACCCTGTTACTTAGGTAAATTACAACATATCTTTTTTGCCTAATGAGTTATGGCTAAAATGACTAAAAAATCTAAAAGGCAGTTCAATTTTGAATAAAAATATCTGATGTGCCCAACACATGACTTTCTTATACTTACGGATAGTATCACAATAATTACTTTTCCTAAATAAATTAAGTTAAATTTCTTGTAAAAATTTTGAAGGTTTCCAGCAATTTTCAAATAGTCTTTGTCGCACTTATAGCAATACGCATAAATCTGTCCTTGTCCCACTCATTATAACCGAATTTTACGACGAAAATGTGTTTTATTTTAGATTTTCGACCTATTACTCACTTAAAAAAATCTCCCGGTATGAAATTACATTTATTTATTCATTATTATTGTTTTCGGTGCCATAGAAACCAGTAAAATAAAAAAAAACTAATGGTCCGTTCCTTCTGGGATTCGAACCCGAGACCTTCCGTTTGGCAGCCATATAATGAAACACATGGTCTACCTCGACCATCGAATTCAACTATCAACGCGCGCTATGAGAAATATAAAGTGTTTTATGAATATCTAGTTTTTTTGAAATTTTTTTGACGGAATTTCAAAAAAAAGTTCAAACAAAATTTGTTCAAAAATCAATTCTAAATCAATGTTAAAGAATAAAAAAATCTCATAAATTGTTTATTTTTCAAGATATTCCTAAAAAACCTGAAAATGTCTTCAGGTAACTGTCACTTGTTTTGGTGCTAGATGAAAAACATTGAATGTGGCACCCACAAATTTGTTCAAACTCTTAAATATGAAATTTGAATCAAATCCGATAAGTCGTTTTTGAGTTATGGTGGATACAGACAGACAGACAGACAGACAGACACACAGACAGACAGACAGACATCATGGCGAAAATGGTCAAAATGGATTCAGGGGCCCTCAAAACGTGTAAATCCATCAAAATCTCGAAGTCGAAAAAAATCACGATTACAATACTTCCTTATACTACGTATAAGAAAGTAAAAAGTACTCTTGTTTATTTCATGTAACTCTATCAGTTTTGAGTTATTTGCATTTTAAACATTCAATGAATTTTGTTTATTGTAAAATGAATTTATTCTTTTAAATTACTACTATGCTGGGTAACAACAGTAAAGACAACAAATAACAATCAGTAACAGTAATAAAAGAAAACTTCAAAGTAAATGCTCAAAATGCCCGCCTTCCACTTCAATACGTATCTCGTAAACCTGCAACATTTGTATAAGACATGTTAAGCTCAATCGACATATTTTGGTGTGTAGTATCTCCAGTTCAGAGATTGCCCATTCTTAATGAATCACCCTGTATAATAATAATGTACCTAATTGATTCGATCGAGGGCGAGGAGGGGTTAGTTAGGTGTTATATTTATTATCATGACTATGACCAAGTGCAGTCGCCTCGCTATGTACGGTTTTTCATTTGGAAGCCAGCCAAAATGTTTTCCAGTCGTTGTAGCAGCAGCAGACTTGCAGACTTGCAGACTTATTGCCGACAGTCTACATTTTGCTGGATTGTAGGTACCTCTAGATTCTGCATCTAATATAGTAGTAGACTCAATAAAATCTGTTAGGTAACTACCTTTAAAAAATATCAACAATATTAATATTTTTTTAGTTTCACTATAATATTTTGAGTTATTACATGGCAGTAGAATAAAATATCTGATGTGTCCAACACATGACTTTTTTATACGGATAGTATCACAATTACTTATCCTAAAGAAATTAAGTTAAATTTCTTGTAGAAATCGTGTTTAAATTTTGAGCGTTTCCAGCAATTTTCAAATAATTTTCGGAACTCTCTCTCACACTTATTGCAATACGCATAAATCTGTCCTTCTCCCACTCATTATAACCGAACGTGTAAATCCATCAAAATCTCGAAGTCGTTAAAATCACGATTACTATACTTTCTTATTACTTCGTATAAGAAAGTAAAAATTATTATTGTATCTATCGTATGTTGTGGCTGGTCAGGATTTGGCAATGATATTAAGACATTGGTGAAACCGAACACTTTATATTATATCAAGTACTAATATAATCTTTAATATTATTACATTTACGTTAAAGTATTTCGCAGTAGCAAATGATAAACATGTTTTATTTTAGAACTTAAATTTTTTGGAATTGATTAGATTTACACACGTACCTAACTGTTAAGCAGACTTTTATAATATTGACATTGTTTGGTTTGTGTTATAGGATGGTGTACTAGAATGTATACCAATTGATTGTTTGATAAGAATGTATATGTATATCTAACATTAAAACTAACATTGATGCAATTCTCCAGACTGATGGCAACTATTGAGATTGCAGTGTCTGTGTTTACTTTGTTGCGGTTTTGTTGGTGGGTGTGAATGGCCTAAACACCCAATGTCAAGATCGGATGCATGATGCAATTTATCTTATACGATATACGTACCTACATATAACATAGGTACTATACATGCACCATTACAATGTGATTGAAGATGTGTAGGTACAATAATATCTAATATTTGCATATTATGTGGAGTGTGTGTAACTTTTAATGAATTAGTCAATATGTATGGTATAAAGACGAGTTGTTTTGGAAATAATGACGTAGTGGTTTCGTTTGCAGTTTGCGCATCAAACCAATAAAACTGATAAATCTCTGTGCTTTTGACAAAATGTAAAAAAAACAAAACACACCGTCGCGTCGTTCAGGCGACTGCAAAACTTAAAAACGTCAATTTATTTCTATACTGGTTGAAGTTTTGGCTATAAAAAGAAGGGCGCCCCGAACATACCACACAAAACTATCAAAACGTTAGATCAGAGAACCCCGTTTGGTTATTTATGGGTATTCTGGCGTGGAGTGAATGGTTTTTGCAAATTATATTATGTCCGATCAATATTGTACCACTTTTTTGCTGTGCCTTTCAAAGTTTTATGATTGAGATATAATATTCGAAAATGATGAAGTTTTGTTTCTAGTTTAATAAATAGACCACAGCTTTAAACTCGCTAAGTTGAAATAGAAATAGTAATCTATCCTGAGACATACCTATCTGATGGAAAAAACAAACATCTCGAAGCTCCAAGTTAAATAGCTTTATAGTTAGAATCACCCAAATGCAAAACTTGTACTTGCATCGGTTTTATTATTAGAGCCACTACAGTCCATACAAAGTGATTGTTCTATTGTTGGCAAAGCACTAAAATATAAACTATTCCATAACAAATTTAGTTTCTCGAGTCCATTGCAGTGTTTTGCAACAAACAAAAGGCGTCTTAATGGACTGAAAATATGTTCAGTTTGCGACATAAATACTTAAAGTGCATTTAAATGGATACAAATTGCACTGACAAGAGAATAATGAGGGCGTTCTCTCTTATACTCTTATATATACCATCACCAAAGCAGGAGACAAAAAAATTATGTACTAAGTAACATTGCTTATAAGCTGAAGTAAGTACTATTACAAGCTCTTGGCAAACGAAAAGTTTTATTTGCTATAGAGTGCAAGAAGTGCCCCGCAGTATAATTAATCATCCACAAATTAAACGATTTTTGTAATTAATTTCAATGATTAGTCTGTAAAAATGCATGAGTTTCAGGCTCGATTTGTCGGGCAGACTATTTTTACACATTCAAATCAGCCCGTTGGCTGTTATATCAGTTTATATGTAGAGTGGAGTGGCCACTAAAGTATAACAAAGCAACAAACGAATACTGGAATTTGTTGAAAAGTAGGTACCTATACGAAACCACAACCAAGAAGTAGAATCAGTAATTTCACTGGTTTTTACATTTTTCATTAGCAATTGAAATCACCATCCTCAAATGTTGTTCAGGAAGCTCCTAAACATAAATTAAATTTTCATTATAAACCCAAAAAATAAGTAGAATCAAAAGAGATTCTTTGAGCTAGAATAACATAAACGCAAAAGTATGTAGTTTCTATTACCACACAATTCTCAATTCAATTTACCTTTGCCCTTAGTTCACTCTCTTACATAAATATAAACTAAATAACTGATGCAATAAATTACTTGGTAGCTAGCAGCACACTTTATAGCTAGGTTATAATGAGAAATGCAATAGAAATGCTTCAGAAGTCATAAGTAAAGTCCTGCCTTAAACCTTACCTTCTTCCTCTCACATGCTTAACACACTCGTAGTTATTTAACAACATTTCACAGACTCAGACATAGCAATAGTTTCATTTTCATTTGGCTTAAATGACAAATATAATGTGTCAACATCTCATCAGGTTAAATAATAATTATTATTATCGTCCATCAAATCTAACTTTTGTTGCCTCGCGCGTCTAATTGCAATGCACGATTTCTTATTGTTTATGTTTGACAATAAAAACCACATAAATTTGATAAAGCTGAAAGTATTATGGGCATGTTTATATGGTATAAAATGCCTATATTTAAGATATAAACATCATAACAAACTTATAAAATTATAATCGGTGACAATCATTATTACTAGCTAATATAGCAGTGCAATTAATACCATTTCGAATTACATTAATTTCAAGTTGAGATGAAAAACTGCAAAATTCACATGACTTTTAATAAATAATTAAATATTATTGTGTATATTTATGGTTATATAGGTACGTAGAAACTTGAAGATGCCTAAGTAAACAACAACAGGGTTTTTAAATTGATTAATAGCCCCGTGTCGTGTCAAAGAAAATCTCTCAATTTTGCAGGATTAATTGTTCGAGGCTGAAGTTTCGTTATTTATATTAACTTGTGATGGCCTTTGTCAAAAATATTCACAATCATCTCCTGCTATCATCCTGCATCTATATAAAAATGTTGATAAATTAAATGAGCCAAAGATGATGTGTTAATGAGAAGAAAATAAGAATGTTGGATCATGTCAAGTCATAACTCACTTCGTGGCATTGGATTATGCACGATTGTTGTGTTCTGGTGAATTAGAAAGAACAATATTGACAAGATTGCAACAGTAGTAAACATTTTTATACAGAATATGCGTCAGGTAATGTTTGTTTTAAAAAGTTATATCTACTATTAAATTAGAAAAATTGCATCAAAAATAGCAAATATTTAACTTAAGTGGATTTGTTTTATTCTACCCAATAAGACTGGGTATAAAAATATTGCAGCAATTGCTTCAGTTCACAGTCAAAAATAAAAGCAAAACCCGACGATTTTCTGGCTCCTGATGCTCCCTCCGGTGGTGGTCGTTCCACTCACCAATCAATTTAATAAAAACCGAAAGCTGTCAGTACCAACAAGATTCATCGCATAATCCACTAAAACTATACGAAATCTTAACAACACTGCCATATCTTCAAATAATTGCTTTGGACATGTCCTTAATTGAACTTTTGCTTGAAACGAAAAATTTAAATTACCTATATTACACTCCAGTAGTATGCTTGATAATCTGATTTGAGCATCAAAAATGTCTCGAAAATCAGATGTTTAAGACCGCATAATTATATATGCGCGCGGAGGGTCCTGTCCGGTCCTTTGATAAAATAAAAATAAACTGGAACAGTTTTGTTGGTACTTAATTCATACACAAATACCGGTTTGCAAAGCTTAAATATGCAACAAGGAGTTGTAACTTTGTAATTTATTACTGATACAACTGTGTGTATAATAAGGGGGTAAAAAAAACTGCGACAGTCGTGAAGCAGCAGCATCATCATAAATGTATTATTTATTTTATGTAGGTAAAGGTATCTGATTTTTATTTATTGTGGTATGCAAAACAGAAATTTGATACGTTTGTAATGCTAAAATTAGACAGAAAGTGCACAGGGTGTTGGGAAACGAAAGTAACACTGCGTTGAGTAGGTACCTATCATTTGTACAGTATCATACTTTTTTATGAATATTCTGAAATATTAAAACATGCTTTGTGTTTTACTAGTTATGTAAAGAGTGAGCAAATAAATTTGTAATCGAGTCATCCATGAACGCGAAATCGTATGTAGTTATACCTACTTGAACTGCATTACAATAAAATGTCAGTTGAAAGCTAAAATGGTTCAAGTTTAAGACATACCTACGTCTCTCAACATGAATTAATTCTCAGTTTGTTTACTTAGACCGTAAAACCTAGAAGATACGTTTTTTCTTCTTCCGGTTTAAGAAATAACATTTTAAATTGAACTGAAAATACTGAGACAAATAAAAATATGTAGGTGAAAATAAAAAAAAATATCTTGTCTGCCATTCAAACCGAAACCATTAACAATTAACAATACAAATATTGGTAGTAATGCTTGATTAATCATTAGTTAGTGCAATAGAGTCTACTGAGTGCATTTTTAATGAATAAAAGTTGAAAAAGTGCTTAATTTACACATCCAAACTTTGGATGTTTCAAGTTTTCCTATAACTTTGGAAATATTGGAGACCGCCGCTTACTTTTAGCATTTTCGTAATCAGGAGATCTAAATTAATAAGGTAATTTCAAAATTTTTCCAAAATCTCTGGTAGCTACATTCGCCAAATTTTCCCAAATATTTAACTGATGTGAGAAAAAACTTGATTTCTATGTTTGACAACTTCTCAATATGTACAAGAAGGTTGAAACATTCCATTGCGTTCTATTGTTGAATGTACATAATCAAAACAATCATTTATCTGGATTTTATTTTGAGTGTGGTTGTGACAATAATAAAGATGTGATCCATAAAATAGACGTTATTAGTTTCGTGCGCTTACGCGAACAAGCGCATATAATAAAACCTCCACACTCGACCACAAGAACACATAAATATTTATTACAGCAAACATGAGAGAAGAGTGTGTAAAAAAGATCTTGTAATAAAAATCATAATAAATTCAGCTGTGTATGCTTGTATTGTTTTTATTTTATTCTTGCGCCAGACAACAAGTAATTGAATAGTCGATAAGATAATTTTATTAGGTAATTTGTGTGTGTACACATCCACATTTTTTACATTGTTCAAGTTTTCTTCAATAAAATAAACATGATTGTGTGACTAAAAATATTTATTCCGAAATATTTATCCAAAAAATATGTAAATCTCCAAGAATCTTCGTTGGAATGTCTAAAAATTACAGAGGCAACTTTTAATGTCTGATTCTTCGTAAGACAAAAATTCTTATTCAATTATGTCGAGGTTTTCAATTTGAGTTCCTTGCGTGAGGCTAGATTTTTACCAAATGAAAAAATTATCAAGATGGCCTATTGTAAGAATTTATATAATCTCACTGTATATCCTATTTTTATTCAAAATCTAGATTAACAAGGTTAAAGCAGTTTTTAATAAAGCCCATAGTATATTTTTCCTTTTGTTTATTTTTTATGACAAATTTCTTCATCTGTTAAATTTGAATTTTGATCCAATAAAATTGCAATCATCTTTTTATAGTGGAAAAAACCTTAATCCATCACTTAGGCAAATCAAATTTAAAAGAAAAGCCATAAAAAAATCTCATCCTGCTGCACTCACCCCGGATGATGTTTACTATATGGATTATACTGTATTCCGGTATCCGCATCTATCACCACAACTTTTTCCATGGCATCTTCATGATGACGCTGCTGCTCCAAATCAGCCCTCGAGTTAGTACTCGTCAGCTGGTTGGGATGGTGATGATGCGGATTTGGATAATGACGTCTACTGTCCACGAGAACTACAAGCTGAAGAACAACATTGACCAGCGGAATGCAACGCTGCATCGTGGTGCGTACTGCAAACTGCATAATGTGAGTTAAGCGGATGGTGCGTCGTCTACCTCTACTCTATGCACTTTCCTTGCTGAGGTTTTTTTCATTGCTACGAGTTTACGCGGAATTACGTGAGAGGGGATGAATTAATGGAACTTGAGACAGTTTTGTTGCTATAAACGTTTTATGTAATTATAACGATTTTGTTTGATATAAGTTAGCTACTGCCACATACTTTGGTATTATATGTAGGTACTTATCTCGTGTAATAGAAACTTGGTTTGTTTAAAGTTTCAAAAATTATGTAAATAAGCCGGTTTCTTTTGTGCAATGTATCTATTATTTTGCTAAGTTGACTTTAAGATTTCGGCACTTGTTATTACTGGTATCTCGTATGTAATTATATCGGATCCACTTTGTAGATGCAGCACTTTTTGTAATATTTTATTAATGTATAGGTAGGTAGGTTATACAATCTTTTTATTATCAGTAAAAATACTAAGGTACCTAAGAAGGTAGGTACCTACATTGTTTTTACTTTCTTATACGAAGTAATAATTTGTTGTGTTTTTAATTTTAATGTTCAAGAATTCTGCTTTTCATGGTGACATACGCTAACCTGTTTTGGCAATAAACTCCTTATTAAAACGGTGTTTGGTGTTTATTTAATAACTCGTAAATATTGCATCATCCAACCCCCACACCCTACAAAATTTATTTTTGTCGTAAAATTCGGTTATAATGAGTGGGACAAGGACAGATTTATGCGTATTGCAATAAGTGCGAGAGAGACTTCCCAAAATTATTTGAAATTTGTTGGAAACGCTTAAAACTGAAATACGATTTTTACAAGAAATGTAACTTAATTTCTTTAGGAAAAGTAATTAGGAATATCTTGAAAAATAAACAATTTATGAGATTTTTTTATTCTTTATCATTGATTTAGAATTAAATTTTGAACAAATTATGTTTGAACTATTTTTTGAAATTCCGTCAAAAAAATTAATAATTTATTTTTAAATTACTTTGGCTTGGCCATTCGAAACTAGAACATTTATAATTTACGACTTGTCATTTAAAACAGATCTTATTAAAATTCTCCAGTTATTATTCTCACGTGTAGATATCTACCTACTCGTATAACATAAAAATCAATCCACTTAACCATACGATTAAGGTGTCGAAATAAACAAACCATTCTTATTATAAGTATACCTATACTTATACCTATGGAACATCACATATTAACCATCAGCAGTCATTTATCTTAACAAAAATACTTTAAATTGTGTAATATTTTTAATGAAAACTCGATGTCTTCGTCATTAGTGTTATTTTCATGTCTATTATGTCCTTAAACTATCAATAAGAAAAAATCTCAGTTATTTATTATCTGCGTGCTACCGTGTTGATGTTGTTTATGTATGTGTAGGCAGTGTTTCCCTACTTTCATGAGTCTATATTTTATAGGTCTTTGATAAAACGTGGGTGTAATTACGATTCTCATCTCTTATTCCTATACATTCATTTTAATTTTTTCAAAGTTATAGGACATCTACAAAATGCCAAAAAAGTGTTTTTGCACTTCCGGGATGAAATGTGCTAATTTAATCCCTCTTTGCGGGGACTGAGGTGACCTATTTAATCCCAAGGGATTAAATTTACATTGCTAGGTTACACAAGTATTTTTTGTCATTTTGGACAGTATTTTATTGTTGTTGCCGACACGTTTGTCACTTTGACAAGCATAAATTTAGAATGATTTCAAATGCAAATGCTTCGGAAGTGCAAAAAATAGCGTATATACCATGGGTGAATTATTATTCACCCTCAGGGATGAATTGATGCACCTCAATCCCCTTAGTATATAATATAGGAGTACTATTTATGACCAAGTGTTTTAAACGACGAAATTAAATTATTAGAATTAAAGGGTTTAACATTACTCACAATCTTGATGACAAAGAGAGACAGCATCTGGTGCTAGAACTAGAAAATATAAACGAATACAGTAGACCACCCGTGTAAACGATAATTAGTTACACACTGACGTTTACTGTTTATTACTAACGACTTCACTAAAGGGTGTTTTCCGGAATAAGTTTTTTTTTTATTTTCAGAAAAGTGCAGTAAATGGTTTACTTCTATGAATTAAGTATAAAAATAAAATCAACTATTAAAAAAATATAAAAAGTCTATTTGATGTGTTAAATAGACTGTGGCTCCTTTCTCGAACCAACAATTAACATCTATTTTTGCTATAATACACAGTAAAATTCCCTGGCCAACGACATTTTTTAAGAAAGTTGATTTATTTTTACTTTAGATAGAATTTTATTTATATTTCAAGTGATAATCAGAATCGTATCCAGTTTTATTGCAGCACTGCATAAGTTAGACAATTAGCATTCCAATTTTGACTTTCTTATCCAAAAGATTATGATATGTCTATTACATTTTTATTTTTTACTTATACATACCTACTAATAGAAAGGAATTATTTATATTTTATAATAATTATTTTTTTCAATAAGTTACATTGTAATGTTGCTTATATTTAGATATTTTTCTACTTCCAACATTACTTCCAAGAATATTTAGTGCAAAAGCATGTTCGTAAAATCAAAATCGGCACATTATAAGGAAATATGTTTAAAACTTTTAAAAGTAGGTACATAATTATTTTATTATATTAATTATATTAATTATACACCTCTAAAAATGTATATACTTATATCATAAAATTAAACGTATAAAATTTTTCAAAAACGCCTCCGATCAAAGAGCAAAATTTTCTGTTGTTATTCTTCTTCCGCCCATTATTTTCTACTGAGTACTGTTAAAAAGTTGATTATTTAAAATTTTCCAGTTAATCTCTGGAGTGTTAAAAAGTCATCCTGATTCCTGCAACGATCATAAAGGGAGAATGTCGATCCAGTTCCAGTGGCACTTTACTGGTGCGGATGGTGCGTGGTGCACACACACACAATCACATCCAATACGAAATGAGGTCAAAAGTGGAAGGCTGTGTGGCCTTGGCCCCATTTTATTTTAGACAAAAGTGTTTCGAGTCCCGGCAGCAGGTGGCGTCCTCACCTCTATTGATCCGGTATGACTCCAGTTTTGGTGGCCCGGAATTGAACAACAGACCATCCGCAAAATTCATTCATTCAATAAATGAATATTTGAATAATCAATTCATTAAAATGACATATTTATAAATAAACGTGATAATTGACAAGTTTTTTTGTTTGTTTACACTATTATTCATAACGTATATTACCTACATACAATAAAAATAAGTACCTAATGCGTTAATAAGTTCGTAGGTATATTATAAACTAATTTACCTTTTTTAGAAAAAAAACGTCAACACGAGAGTACCTATTGATTTGTCAAAAAAATACAAAAGCAACATAAAGAATGGACCAGACATCAGATATAGCAATATTTATTTACCAAAATAAAAACAATTCGAGGATCATGTTATAAAATTATTGATAAAAAACTAAATAATTAATCTTATAAGTACATTCAGGTTAAACAGTTTAAGAAAATTCATAATTTTCTAAAATTATTCCCTAAGAATGTCCGGGTCCCTGCGTTCCAGTTCCGAAATCAACTGCACCCTAGATATGGTTCTCTTCGGCGATTGTCCGTATTGCACCATTTGATACAAATAATATTGAGTATAACCTAATAAAAACAACACCACCAACATAAGACCAACCAAAACAAAGAGGAAGATTTGAGCGGTACTACTACTATTATTGTCATCTTTCACAACCAAATTCTCCACTTTTTTCCTGCTAGGCATTGTATTGTTAACGCATATCACAGCACCAACTTCATTTTTGTACAGGATATATTTGATATTGTCTTCGTCGAAGTATTCTTCCATTTCTTGTTCCAAATCGCAAGCCAACTGGTTATTTTGCATTTCTAAATAAGAAATGCGAGGTAATCGGGAGATCAAAGCGACATAGTCGATCTGTGTTAAATTGTTATACGACACATCTAGAGTGTGTAAACTGTCGATGGAAAGGACGCCAGTTACTTCTAAGCTCTCCAAAGAGTTATGCGAGCAATTCAACACCCTTAATTGAGGCAATCCGGTAAATAAACCAGTTTCAAATTTGGTGAGTTTGTTGTAAGACAGCAACAAATTCCGAAGACTAAACAAAGTTTGGAAGGATTTTTGTGGGAATGCTAAAAGTTGGTTATAGTTTATGTTTAAGGTTTCCAATGTGGATAGATCTTTAAAGGAGCCTGGTGGAATTTTCATAATTTGATTATCAGAAATATCCAATTCGAGTAGCTTATTAGGTTTAGCTATATGAAAATTGGGCGCCATAAGTTTGTTATGCGACAAATCCAACAGATTCAAGTTGGTTAAATTGTAAAACTCTGAGCCAGTCAATGTAACAATGTTGTTATATTGAAGATGTAGCATTCGTACTGCTTCCAAAACTGTCATATTCGGTAGCTTCGCGATGGCATTATGACTCAAGTCCAATTCCTTCAAGTTTCTCAAACCATTAAACGAATTCACTGCCACCAATTCGATTTTATTGTGCGCCAAGTTCAACTCTTGCAACTCGATCAGCTCCAAAAATCCATCTCCGGACAATGTGTAAATTTCATTATACTCCAAATTCAACGTTTGAATCTTCTTCACCCCACCAAACGTTCCAGGAATTATCATGTCAATCTCATTGTGCGAAAGCACTAATTTTTCCAAAAATATCATTCCTACAAACGCTCTTTGTCGCAACGATTTTATTAAACTGTTTTGCAAATCCAATTTTTTTATTTGATTGCCTGTGATGTCGAAGGTACCGGAATCGATGGTTTTTAGGGAGCAATTGACACATACTAGAGTTTCATCCAGTTGGTCAAAACGATACGGTGTGGCTTTGAAGAAACTGGGAGTGGCGTTGACACAGGTGGCTGTTAAGGAACCACGTTCACCATAAGTGCACTTCATTTGTTCTGACATCATGCGGACTACCAGACTTTCGGAAGAGATGATTGTTGAACATAGTATGGAGAACCATATTATAGAGGCAATCTGTAAAAGGTGAATAATTGTGGTATTTTAGTGTTGTTTCAATTCTAAAAATTGGAATATCGACAGATTGTTGCATTGTTAGAGACAAACAATAATATTCTGCATAGAAATTCAAACGGAAAGAAATTCTAATATCAAATAATGACATTGACCACAAAAATCTAATAATGTTTTGTAGAAAACTTGTAATATTCTATGTTTATTGTTCAACCCCATTCGTTTATTCAGTTCAAAATAACTAACTAGAATAATGATAAGTAGGTAGGTATACATCAGGGTTTTTACATTTTGGGGGTCACAAAATTCCTACACAATGAAAATAGTATATCTCATATAAATAAAACGTATTTAATACAAATAACCTTTGACACAATGATTAAATGTTATCTATTTATAAGAATTTTATTGTGATTGTCGTATCACTGCATTAATAAATTAATATTAGTATGTAATTAAAATTGAAAATTTCCAATAATATATTTCGTAACTAAGTTTCTGCTATAAAACCATAAGTAACACTTTTTTATAGGAAAAAAATTACCGTGATGGAAATTTCTTGTCTTAAACTTTTATTGGGTGTTCTCAACTTTAATGTTAAATGGCATATTAGATTAAATAATTATGTTGTTTGTTTCGAATAAATTTATTGCCTGAGTAAACCAAACACATAGTCTCTTTAAATGATTATCATTGATAAGTTGTACAAAAAAGTGATAGTATCATTGTTTAAATAAAATCATTTTTCCTTAACTGATTCTATTTACATATCATGTGACGAAAACATACAACCAAAACATTTTTCTTGAATTACATTTATGAATTCAAAGTCTAAAAATAAACGCGTAGGTACATTTCTTGGCAAACAAAAGAAAAATCTCATACTTACGAATTTATCTGATGCCATCGTTCGTTTAGAAGGAAACAAATCCTCAACAACAACAAAATAATTTCTATAACTAACAACAAAAACACAACTCTGCACTAAACTATTACTATATTTGATATACAACAAATAGAACAGATAAATAAATTTTCACAGGAAGACACTCTGTTCAGAACGATAACATGTCCGAATGATTCTCACTTGGGTAGTGATCGCACTGTTTAACATTTATTTATACAGCTTATCGCATTTTAATCCATGGAACGTACAAAATAATAATCAATTTTCAATCGAATTTACTAATTATTCTTTGAAAAAGTTTGTTGATGGGATATGTTATTTGAAACTATGATGTGTACATGCTGTAAAAATATTCGTAGATATTTTAAGATGTGCGAAGATGATGAGTAGCAAATTTGAGGAAAATACAAAGACTTGAGAATTATTGTGTATTTTCGTTTCGGTTTAAATCGGGTAAAAAGTGACGTTGGATGTTAATAAAAGAAAGTAAGAATCCCAACTTGTGGTAGGGGAAAACCACAGAAATTGTAGAATATATCCCCTATTATACAGGGTATTTCTAAAAAGTTCATCAAATATTAGGTGCTGAGTAGGTAAAGAACTAACATACTTCTAACTGTACCTATGTTTCTAAATATGCTAATCATTTAGGCGTTTCATAGTTTTTTCTAAAACATAACAATAATGATTCTAAGCTGCTTAATTTTTTATATATCACATTCAAGGGGTTACATTTCAAATTATAATTTTATTTTTGAAAATTTTAAATATTTTAACGTTATAAAGGACTAATTTTGGACAATTTGGCGAATGTAGCTAACAGCGATTCTGGAAAAATTTTGAAATTACCCTATTAATTAAGATCTCCTAATTACGAAAATGCTAAAAATAAGCGGCGGTCTCCAATATTTCCAAAGTTATAGGAGTTTGAAAACTTGATACATCCAAACTTTGGATGTGTAAATTAAGCACTTTTATCAACTTTTATTCACTAAAAATGCACTCAATAGAATCTATTGAACTAACTAATGATGAATCAACCATTACATTTTAGTAAAAACGATTTATTACTCTATTTCGGCACGTTTATTTTGAACACTGAGACTAACCTTAAAATTTAAAATTAAGGGTCGCTTGATTTCTTAGTAAGGGGAAGGGAAATTCCTTTGACAGCAAAACAAGAAAAAGAAAGTGCTTTGAAAATAGGGTTTTCATCAATAATATTAAATGGTTATGATTAATTAATTAATAATTAGTGCAATAGGTATACTAGTGAATCGATTTGTAGTGAATAAAAGTTGATAAAAGTGCTTAATTTACATATCCAAACATTGGATGTTTCAAATTTTCAAACTGCTATAACTTTGGAAATATTGGAGACCGCCGCTTATTTTTAGCATTTTCGTAATCAGGAGATCTTAATTAATAACGTAATTTCAAAATTTTTCCAAAATCGCTGTTAGCTATATTCGCCAAGTTCACCCTAATTTTTTTCCCAAGTAAAGTCTCTAGTAGGTGAATTTAAGTACCTGTAAGTTACGCAAGAGTAAGAGTAAAATTCAGGTTACAAAAATGAAAATTTAGGCAAGTATGATGCAGTAAAAAAATATTATGTTATGATTTTTATACAAGTTCACAAGTACATATAAACTACAGGACATTTTTGTTATCGATTAAAACCACAAATGTTACAATAATTTATATTTGGTTACAATGAACTTTGTGCGTATAGTATATCAATAAAAAGTCAACTAATTTGACATTAAAAACCTCAGAATAAGATGTATGGCTCTCTTGCAATTTGTATTATTAGTGCCAATTAGTTCACTGATAAAATGCGGTAAAAATGTTAAAAAATATCTTGTGATGGTTTTAAGAAAATGTTAAATTTTGACGTTTTCTTTTACTCCACCAAAGCAAAATTTATTTATGTTTTTTGAGTTACGAATTGAGTTTTAAAATTCTTTAAAAAAAGTTACTAAAATCGTAGAAATGTTTCCTTTGTAATTTATTGCTACTGTTACTCAAGAAAACTCAAATATGTGTCTAGAAATTGTTTAGATATTTTTATCAGTTTCTAGGCGGTAACTGTATTAATAATTTTATACAAACATTTTTGAAATGATAACTACTCATTAAACTCCCCAATTTATTTTCTCTAAAGGCATTGATTTATTGTTCAAATTATGCAAACTTTTTTAAGCAACACTCATTAGGCAAATGATTTAAAAGAGCCGTCGTCAACTAGACCATAATATAAATTAAGCGAAAAAAGCACAAAAGCAAGTAAACTTATGCGGAGATAAACTTAAACCACGCACTAATGACTATCACTTCACTAACGATCAATCTAATTATGTGAATGAAAAATAAAACGGTTTTAAGTTTTGATGTGTTAATTTTTAGCTTCCAAAAAGATTAGACATGAATTACATCTAATTGTTGTTAACAATGTAATTACTTTAGATGTAAAGAAATACATTTATCGAGATTTTTTTATTAAAATTTAAAAAATGAACAATCCAAACAAATGCTCCTATCATATTTATAGGTACAATGATAAAAATTTAAAGATAGTTGTTTCTATGGAGATTATTATATAAAACTGGAACAAAATTATTTTGGATTATTATATCTACTACTTATCTGATAAGTGATAAACAATAGTAAAATCAAAAGCTGGTTACCAAAAGAAACTTTGCATTTTTTCTAATGAGTTATCCTATTTACTCAGTAAAAATTAATACGATTTTCAGGGCCTGGTTTTCAACATAAAAGAATTAACATTAACATTATTCTCATATAAATACCTACAGCATTTTACTTTTAGAAATTTCAGAGTAGTACTGAAATGGAATTTAAAATCTGAATTATCATAAATTCCAATTGTCATTTTCAGATTTTTAAAAAAAATTGAATATATATCTGTATGTATACTTACAGGGTGCCTGTTTTTCGATCGGCACCATGGGGATCTCGCTTATCTTAACAGATACAAAGTCGCTTAAATTAGGGCAAAGTTGCGTATTCTTACGCTGATCAATAATCCGAAGAGAAATTTGAACTATCGTTTTTAATTTTGAAGTTATTGTAGAAAAACCAGAAATTGTAATTTTCGTTTTTAATTTTTAAATTGAAAACCCATAAATTTACGTAATTTTAATTGAAACATTCATAAGGCACTTTTTTTACGAGGAATCCGAATATGTTATTGCATTTGCCATGGTGTCTAAGATGGCAGAGAAACCGTAGTCAACTTTATTTTTTCTTATGATCGCCATATTGGATTTATACATTTTTGAATACAGCTTTTTTTCCTGTTTACGATAATGTATCACACATGATAGTTAAGTTTTATATTTTGGCGTAAATTCCAAATTATTCGTTTTTTTGAAGGGTGCTTTGAAAAGAAAATTATTACTTTTGTTTTAAACAAATTTTTAACAGGTTCCCTTAAGTTAAAGTCTAGTCGTTTACGTTTCTACTACATTTTATCCGATCGTACGTAAAAAGCATGAAAACGAGAGATTTTGATAGATAGAAATGTATTCTTCGCATTAGAACAACGCACCTTATAAATAAATAAGCAACAAAATCTAATTTCGTAAAATTGCAATTTTAATTAAAATTATGCACGATATCACGTGCAATCCAAAAAGTCTTGACTTGATTCATCTGATGCTCTTTCAATTATAACCCAATTCAAAACCCCTAAACATTTACATATTATCGTCTTATTAAGACAACAACAACAACAATAAATTAAACGATCGATTTATCAACATTTTTTGATATCTATCATAAGTGGCCACTTGAAAAAATATTATAAAACACCTACAACGGCTTGTTATTCAGTCAGATCAGTAAACTAAACCGATAACAATGCTCATTATTAATACAAAACCAATTTTATTTTTGGTGGCAGTGTTATTTGCGGTTGGAGTTGACAATTCTCCAATAAAGACAAACAACATCCATCAGCAGGTATGTGGAACTTGTCCAACCACCGATCCCAACAGAATAAATGTCCATCTCATTCCCCATTCCCATGACGATGTCGGATGGTTAAAAACTGTTGATCAATATTATTATGGATGTAAGTTTTATATTTATTTTTCTTATACATACAATCAAATTGATTTACGCTAATAATATTCTGTGTACTGTTGTTATTCTCAAAGAATTTTTGTACTTTATAGTAAGACGTAACATCCAGGAGGCTGGCGTACAGTTTATCATTACTTCTGTGGTGGAAGCCCTCAAAAAGGACAGTAATCGAAAGTAATCTTTGAAAATTATTCTCTAAATGTTGTTATTTTAAAATGGAACTTGTTTATTTAGATTCGTCCAAGTAGAAACAGCGTTTTTCTACAAATGGTGGCAGGACCAATCCGAAGAATTACGCGCCGATTTCAGGAAGCTTGTCGAAAACGGCCAAATCGAAATGATAAATGGCGCTTGGGCCATGAACGATGAAGCATGTGCTAATTACCAGTCCACCATCGATCAATTCAGTTGGGGTCTACGGTAATTCTTTATATAAAAAAATCAGTTCTAATTATACCAATTACCAGAGATAAGAACGGATCTATACAATTTTTATTCACAAAACTCATTTTAGTTATCATGCATGATAGTAGGTAGTTATTTAGCACCTAAATCCGATCCTGATTTGGATATCATAACAACTTGAGATTAGTTCTCTGTCTAATCCATCCAGCCAACTAATTCAGTTATATTGTACAGAAAAATAAATGAAACTGTCGGTCCTTGTGGAACTCCCCAAATTGGTTGGCAAATTGATCCGTTTGGTCACAGTCGTGAACAAGCATCAATTTTTGCTCAATTAGGCTTCGATGGAGTGTTCTTCGCCCGTTTGGACAACAAAGATCGAGAAACTCGTAAGGCGAGTAAAAATATGGATTTCCTTTGGAAAGGCAGTGCCAATATAGGTAGGATTTAAGTCATAGATTTAGAAATTTTTGCATTATGAAAACTTTGTGTAGATGATTCCGTGATTTTTGGAAATGCCTTCCCAGAGAGTTTGTATTATCCACCATCCGGGTTTTGTTTTGATGTGACTTGTGGAGATGATGCAATCGACGATGATCCGGAGAGTTTTGATTATAATGTAATTACCAAGGTAAGTTTGGATTTCATCAAGCTCATTGCACATTTTTCCTTGAACTATATTTTTGTTAAGCTACTATAGTTTCTTTTAACAACAAAATTTACAATTTACAATTTTGTTTACTTCGTTTAATTTTTAATGAAATGGCAGTAAAACGCAACTTTTAAAATCACATAGGAGTATAAATTTATATAAGTATACCAAATTGCAGGCCTCTGACTTTTCCGACAAAATGAAACAATATGCCACCTATTATCCAACGAACAATGTTTTGGTACCAATGGGTGGTGACTTCCAATATCAAGCTGCCGAATTTAACTTCGTCAACATGGACAGGCTATTAAAGTAATAAATTATAATCAAATTATTATTACCTAACAGTATGTAGGTGAAGTGGTTATTTTGAATTCGCTTATAAAATACTACTTTACGCACTTCTTATATCTATAAATAACTATTGCTACAAAATTAACTTAACACAGGTACTTTGCAAACAATACCGAATTAAACGTCTTCTACTCCTCACCATCCTGCTACATTAAATCTGTTAACGAAGCAAAACCAGAATTAAAACAGAAAATTGACGACTTTTTCCCCTATGGAAGCGATGATCATTCCTACTGGGGTGGTTATTTTACTTCCCGACCAAATTCGAAACGTTTTGAACGAACGAGCCATAACATTCTTCAGGTAAGTTCTTTTTTGTCATGTTTAAACCAAACGCAAGTTATGTAGAAATTTGTATCTTATAGTCAGCTAAGCAACTTTCTGTAATTAACAATGTAATCAATGGTGGTTATGACGATGAAAACTTGAGACTTCTTCGAGAAGTTATGGGTATAATGCAACACCACGATGCTATAACTGGTACAGAAAAACAGCACGTTGTACAGGATTATGTTCGATTGTTACATAGAGCTGTTAAGCGAACTGAGGAACCTATAGGTGCCATCATAGGGTAAGTAATTGCAGCTTTGAAAAATTGTTTGGTCATAATTAATACTGGTGGTTTTCCTCAGAAACTTATTGAAGAAAGGCGATAAGGCTGCTGGAAATCTAGAGCTTTCCTCGTGTCTTCTCTCTAATATTTCCATCTGCGAACCAACGAGTCAAGACAATTTTGTTGTAGCCGTTTATAATCCATTATCCAGACCAGTGTCCTACTATGTTCAAATACCTGTCAGTAATCCTGGTTTGGCACATTTCACCGTCACCGGGATTGATGGTGAATTTTGAATATTTTATCATGCATCATCAGTATCTCTGGATTTATATTTTTTTTCAGGCCAGCTTGCTGATGATGATGTAGTGACCACGTACCCAATAAGAAGTTTCAAATATGTGGACTATGAACAAGAACCCCTTCCATACTTGCTGAATTTCCCAGCAAAAGATGTTCCAGCACTTGGGTTGAATCTGTATAAAGTTGTCGTAACACCAAATACGGATTCTTCGAAACAAGTTAGAGATGATGATATCTGGCATTTTGGAACTGATGTAAGTTATACGAAATAAAGTTAGCAGATTACTAGAGAAATAAAAATAACTATATACGGATAAAAATATCTATTAAGTCAAGAAAACGTTTTGTTTGATATTTTTAATATAGATATAATTGGCATATATCTAATAATTATATCATGTTAATCTAAAATTGAAGTCGCGTGATATTTTGTACAAAATTTGGTACACACCCTTAAGAAGATTTTCTTTCCAGGAACTAGGATTCTCATTAGACCCAGACACCTATAAACTAAAAACAGTCACATCCAATGGAATAACATTGGAAATCACCCAAGACTTAATGTATTATGAAGGAGCAAATGGCGATAATAGCGGTGATAACAAAGCATCTGGTGCATATATTTTCCGTCCTTTAAATGGCAACGAAACTGCCCGTCCCTTAGCAGATATAGCAAATATAATGACTCAGAATTCTACACTATTGGACGAGGCTAAGTTATACTTCAATAATTTTTCCCAACAAATCATTCGAGTTTACAAAGGTGAGGACAACGACCATAATTACATCGAGTTTGATTGGATTGTGGGACCAATTGATGTGTAAGTTGAGCTATTGCCAAGGAAGTATAACATTTGTAGAATTATTTATAATTCAAAAAAATCGAAAAAATAATGTTAATTTTCCAGCGACAATGACAACGGCATTGGTAAGGAAATCATCAGTCGCTTCACTGTAAAAGACTTCAAAAATAATGGGGTGTTCTACACGGACTCTAACGGTCGCGAGTTGATCAAACGTACCAAGGACAAACGATACGACTACGACTATGATCCAACTTTGGAACCAATTGCCAGCAACTATTATCCGGTGACATCCAAAATTGTCATCGAAGATGAAGCTAAAGGTATACGAGTGGCTGTACTGAATGATCGCGCGCAAGGTGGAACTAGTTTGGACGACGGACAATTAGAACTAATGGTAAGAGAGTATAGATTTTGAATCACCAAGACTTTTTGTTTCTGCATTCTGTTATTTCTATAAGCTTTGGATCTTTTAAAAAAAATTGTTAGATTTAGTTTTTGGTTTTTATCTTAGGTACACAGACGTTTGCTCAAGGATGATGCCAAAGGTGTAGACGAAGCTCTAAACGAAACGGAATTCAACCAAGGTGTGGTGGTTAGAGGAAAACATTATCTCATCATTGGACCTTCAGGAAGCCAGACTAATAATAGTGGTAAATCCACTGCTGCACAAGAAAGGGAAGTAGCTTTGAGGACGTTGTTGGCTCCATGGGTTTTAGTTGGAAATCCAGACGAAGATACGTTGAATAATCTAAATCTACAGGTTAGTCGCTTAAACAGTTTTGATATTTTTTATTTCAACAGTGCAAATAATTTAAAACTATCAAATTTACACGAAAATCAGTAAATCAATTTCTCTAAAAAAACCTAATGAATAATAATTTGTTTATACAGTGCTGAAATACTGTAAAACATTTGGAGAATTTTTTGTAACAATCTACTTTTGAATAGTTTTTGGAGGAAATAGAATTTTACCTTATTGTCAAAAAAATACCTGATGAGCTTAAAGAAGACTTACTTTTTAGTATAACAATTTTTTAACTATTTTAATGAGAACGAAATCCCCTCTTAAAGTTTTCAATTCCACGTTATCTAGTTTTAAGAATCCATAGATTATTTTCCTCATTTTCCAACTTTATTATTATCTACAGTTTACCACCTTAGCAAAGACGATCCCAGATAATGTAAACATTTTAACATTGGAGCCTTGGACACTAGCCGATGACGGTACCATTCAATATCTTCTAAGACTGGAACACATTTTGGAACAAAATGAAGATGACAACTTATCCAAGGACGTCACAGTGGATCTTGATGTAAATTTAACAATTTATTTAGTTATAAATAAGGGTTATTAACACTGGAATCTTTCAGGGTTTGTTTAAATCTTTTGATATACAAAGTATGGTAGAAACTACACTTGGAGGTAATCAGCTATTGGAAGAGTACAACAAGAAGGAGAAGTACGAATGGAATGTACAAGGGGGAGGAACTGTTCATAGAAATGTTGCAGTTCCGGCTGATGGTTTGCAAGTGACGTTGAAACCCATGCAGATTCGAACATTTTTGGTGACTTTATCAAAGAATTAATGAGCTAATAATGAACTAATAATAAATATATAGCCGCACAATGAATAATATTATGTTTTATAAATTATTACCTATAGATCTTAGCGCCTAATTAAAGTTTTGAATAAAGAAAACATTGTTATAGTGTCCACAATTACTTCATTTGAAATTTTGGCGGATGCGCCGGTATTAAATATTTTCTAACTTGAATCTTCAAACCGTTTCTATAGTTGTAATTAAATTCTACTGGTCCAATATATTAAAAGATGTAATTTTAATTACGTGGAAAGCCGAATAATTTCGAGACAATTTCGATCCTCGAAGGTAAACAAAACATTGACCCAACCAACAAAAAATCGAAAGGCAAAACAGTACCCAATACGTAATTGATCTAGTGGCGGCGTCGCCTTCACCTCAATTCATCACCCCCCTGAACACGCCCCCTTTTCCATTGTAGGTACTAAAACGCCATCAGTTCACTCCAACAACACCGCACCATCGCCCCTTTATTCTTTCGCAATTTCGCATTGTCTTGGTAGGATTATTCGGTTTTTCGGTGGTTGTATGTGGGGGGCGGGTTGACGGTGACGTTGTGCCGTCGTCGGGAGGGTGACGTCACACGGTGGTAAAAGCAGTCCGACGCCTGCGTCTTACCGGAGATATTCACGGTCGACCCGATCGACTCTGCATTCAGCTAAGCCGGGCGCATCAGTTCTCGCTCAACTTTAAACAGGTTCCGCGCGAATTTCCACCGGAAAATTTCTATTCAATTATGCGTTACATGCAATGGATGCACCTCAATGGAACTGTGTGTGCATAGTTTTAGGGCCGGTTGAAAAAATAAGACCATCATTTTGGTGTGAAAACGCTGATGGGAAATGTTGAGGGTTGTTTATTCACACAAATCATCGTATAAGAAGAAAAGTGTTTTTGTGTCATCGTGGGGAAGAAATTATTATTTGGTTTGTTTTGGATTGGAATTTTAAAGAATTCCATGGCAGAAAAGCTGTAATTTTTTTTTGTCACTGCATAACCTATTTTTCCACAAGCTTGTAAGGTAAATTGATTTTTTATTTCCTTTATAAGTAGGTAGGTATACAAACAATATGAACTCTTAATATTTATTAATCACTCTTTGAAAAACACCCCACGTTCATACAGTCGAATATTGAGTATTACACTGTATTAACTATTTAACAATCAGTAATTATTATTGTGAAACATTAAACAGTAGGTAGGTATATTATATTAGTAAAATCACCAACTCCCATAATTAGCATAATAATAATATTTATTTCCTTTAAAAGCTGTAAAATATGAATATAAATCTGAAAAAAGTGAAAGCGAAAAATGAGATTCATATGTATAGTTCACAATAAAAAATCCTTTGTCAACGTACTTGGTTAAATGTCCAGACACTCCCCGAGAGAAACATTAAGATTAAAGACAAAATATATAGGTAGTGCAGTTGTGCACTAAGATGCTGTTTGTTGGGTGAAAGATGATCCAGTGAAATACTTTTATACGTAATACCTATAATATTTTGTCTACGCATTATAATTCAATTAAGTACAGTAGTTTTATTAATTGTTATCACAAAAATCATTTCAAAAATCAAAAATATGCCGTTATTATTTTGAGTCTCTTTTATTAGGTAGCGTAGTGTTGTCGGTAAATGAAAAATTTTGTATTTATTATTCATTTAATTAAACTTTTGCAAAGACCAAATATTCTATAAAAGTACCAAATCGTATTAGATACGTAACCACATATTTATTACTTAGATACAGATTTCATACATATTTTAATGTTTACAAGATACTTTCAGATTTTAATCTGATTCGAAACCATCAGCGTTCACATTCATATGTAGTAATATTCTTGATGAATGTCAAAAAAAGATGAGGTGAAGTCGTTTTAATGCGGCTACTTTTGTCTGACTCACTTCGTTCGTCAGTCAAACACCAGCCTCTGCACATAAAGCGACTTAAGCTCCGAATAAAATAGGCTATTTTTTCTTCAAACGCAAACAATTCATTAAATTGTAAAATTATTAATTGAAATTTTAATAAATAAATTTTGACAATAAATTTGACTTATGACCAGCGCTTAAGTAGTACTTAAGCGCCGGCGACAGATAAAGTAGAACTTTACCTGTCGCCGGCAATAAAGTGACACTTAAACATAATCAGTACAGCAGGATAATGTCACACTTAAATGACGTTTGAAGAAAAAAGTGTTTCCAATATAATTTCACACATTAAGATAAAAATATACGATCCAATAAATACAGTTTTATCTACATCATGATTATTATTATTGTTATTATAGTATACAAGTTTATGTTCTTTTGATGCGCTATAGCTCCCCCAACAAATATTTATGGCATCGATTTGCTCCATTTTAATTTTCTTTCCAACATCAAACATAAAATTGCTTTTTTCAAATTGAATTCACCATCATAAAACAAAAACTTATTTCCTTTAAAACCTGATGTCTTGAGGAACGAAAATTACCAACACATCATACACATACGTCACCAGGACATATTCAGTTCAATTCAATTTCTGTTCGTGTCACAATAGTGAGTATGGAGCTGATGCGACATTTCTATTTCTCGTGTACCAGCTAGTCCATTGCAAAAGTGAGATTCAAAGATAGGTACCTATATTACATTCTAGACTTTTACGATATGGCTTATAATACAGCCTCCAAACTGGATCTTCGTTTATAAAGTGAAAGAAAATGTGTGGTGAATAAGGTAATAAAACGAACTAGATTAAATATTGATTTTTGGTATGGTATGCATATATGTATATGAAAGGTTGAAAGGTATACGAAAGAATACAACAAGAAATTTACATCAACATTTAGGTAAAACTCGTTTTGTTTCCGTAGATCAGGAAAAAGTACCTATATGTATACATATATATATATATGTAGGTACATATACACTATGCTTAAAATTTCTTTAAACAAATATCAAATTTTTACATTTGTAACTATGCAATTTCTAAAAAAAATGGACGAATCTATCCCGTTCTCTAACTTATATCTACTGCTCTTTTCAATATTACAACATCCTACTCTATAATAATAGTTTAATTTTCCAAGGGCCATTATCGACAAATATGGCCGTGGTACATACAACGTTTTATTCTTTTTTAGTTTCTAAAACATTAAAAAATAATTTAATATTTCGGGCAAGTTTGTGACAGTTGTGCCGATACGAATTTTAGTGTTGTCTAGGTAGTTGGTTATTTACGTCCTAAATACATCAATATTGCCAGTTTGTTTTTGTTTTAACACAATGCCAAATATAGTTCGCAGCCGCTATCGTTGCTTAGCAATTTTTTATTAATCGGGCCTTAAAGTCCACTTTATGCCCGCATTTGCGGGCCTATAAAGTAGATTATGGGTCTAAAATGGAATAAAAATAAAATATTTATTTCAATCGCTAATTAGAGTCAAATTTCAATTAATCCCCCTGACAAATATACAAAACACTGAAACACAATTATTTTCATCCCCTTTCACTAATAATTTAGTTAATTTAAACCAGCCACCGCAGCAACTGATGCCGCCACATGAATTTCCTTTTCTCGCCATGGAGCCTTACTTGTCCAGATTAACTAATCCACCCCGTTGACAGTTGATTTACGACAGCCCTTTCTTCCAAAATAACAAAACGAGCAAAGTTTGCCACACTAAAACTTTGCTCTATAACCACTCATCTCATCGTATAGGAAACACATTAAGTTCACACTCGAAAGAAAAACTTTCAGACTTAATAAACGAGTTGCCTCTGTGATAAAAACGAAACATTATTAACTACCGACTTGTTATTTTGTTTTGTGTAGTGAAGACAAAAAACATATCAAATTCACTAATCGTCAGTCAAACTAAAATATTTGTTCAGATGTAACAAAGCCGACTAACCCACGACTCATCTTTCAGCATTCTAGAACTTCAATCACAACTTTTTCCTCGCTTGCTAAAAGGGATCTGGTTACGTAGAAGAGTGAAATAATATTATTTTGCACTCACTTTGTTTCCCAACATTTTATTGGATTTGAGATTTGTTAGGTACTAAACAAAATCAAACATGTTATACGTAAGTCCATTGGAGGCTAAAGTAATTATTATTAAGGATGAAGGACGCGATATTCTCACCTCACGTGCCACACGCTTCAAAAACTTTCTTTTTATATTATTACAATAATCTACATTAAATGGCGTGTTTATGTGAATTTCGGGTTAGTTTTTAATATTTAATATTTTGAATAATATATTGTTGTTTAATGGTTTTTTTCTTATACCTGCACGAAAATGGCCACTTTATTTGCGTGAAATGCGGGTACATAGTCGTTTTTTTAGGGTAGGCGCGGAACATAAAGAGTGGGGGTAACATTTCTCATTTGGGTAGCCATTCCCTCCCTGATATGCGGGAGTTATTTGTGTTGTTAGCATAAACAAGGTATACCTTGTTTATGGTTCTCAAGGTGTCAAGCAAAAATGTCAATAATTATCTTATAATTTGTTCGCGCGTTTCATGCAAAAGAAGTGGCCATTTTCGTACAGGTATGAGAAAAAATAGAGTATGCTACACGGTAGGAATTAATTGTGCCTCGTGTCCTTGCGCCCTCGCTTCGCTCGGGCCCAATTTTCACACTCGTCAAAAAACATTTTATAAGAATATTTTAGAAAATAATCGTAGTAGATTTTTATTTTCCCTATTCACTCCTTTGTATTGTTTTTTAAGTAAAATTTTTTACGTTAATGATATTAGAAATTGGAGGCAGTGCTAAATGATTTGTTAGGATAAAATCAAAATTAAAAAAACACTTCTGCTTGTAGTCCTTTTAAATGAAAAACTAATTTATTTAAATATTTCAACCATAATATGTTTCTTCTGCATTAGAATATTTACAAAGTAAAGATAAACTGGCTTCAATTTTGATTTAGAAACTTCAAAATTGTTACATTAGTTTAAGTTGTTTTATAAATTAGAATTGAATTCTCTCATACAGTTTATCTCTAGATCTAAAAAAATCGTTTTTTAAGTAGGGCAATATTTTTCATCCATACCGTTGGGGTTGACTTTCATCGGCTGAAATATGTGAGATTAACATGCATGCAGACACCATTAATAAAATTAATTGCACCCAAAGGGTTTTTTCATGTATTAAACGGTAAAAAGTTGAAGATATTGGTTCATTAAAAAATATAAATGTTATAGTGTGCTAGAAAAAAACTGACGAGAAATATGAAAAATAGAACTGAAAAAACTTTTATCAAGGTCTAATTAATCAATTATTTTCGTATTGTACTCAAAAATGCATTAGCAGAATATAAATTGGCTATAAAAACGAATTCTATAATTCAGTTTTTATTACATCCCATTTTCAGCCAAAAAATGCTTGAAAGTAGTTAGAAAAAATATAGATGCTCCGTGCTGTTTTCAAATGAAAATTTATTTACTATCTCCATTTCTTTATGTATTATCAGCGAAACTTGAAAGAAACCGAACGACAGCCACACTTTTTTTTCGCCTAGTCATCACTGGAAAATCTTTGACACCATCAAACTTGCAAATTAATGCTTTAAAGTTTTTAATTTATTCATATTTCCACATGAACAGAAATGAAAAATGAAGTAGGTAATAATCTAATGAAAATATAGTATTCTTGGAAGAACTGTCTCACGTTCATGGGTATAGATAAAGTGTAGTAGTGGTAGTATAGTACAAGAATTATCTACAATGCCATGACTTGTTTGTTTGTTGGAATTGTCGCGTAGCCCAAAATAATATTTAGTAAAGTTGTTTGTGCAAAGTAACTAAAACCAGGCAAGTTGTTATTTGCATTATTGACGATGAGAAACAGTGCGTGCTCCTCAATGGTCTCTTATTTGAAACACTTCCTGCTCAAGAGCTGTTCATCTCGGAGCTCAATCTCAAACAAAACTGTCCTAAGTTGTATACAATATGTATAGGTGTATGTTTGTAAAGGCAGTCTTTGCTCTTTCGGAAAATTAACATATTGCATTCAATCACTTCGCTGTAAAACCTTTGCAATAAAAATGAAAATATCACAAACGAAATAACATGCAATTAATCTGATGGAGAATTTCCCTGATGGATTTCTTAATTTGTCGTGATGGGATTTCTGGGAATTGTAAGAGAACGAAGCACAACCGGGTGAGTTTTATTGATTTTACGTTTCGGGAAATTTGATCTAATGTTTCAGCTGAACTCACAATACAATTTGGCTTGTGTGACAGTAACAATTGTTCGGTTGACTACCCATAGACATCGTCTCGGTGAGTTTTAAGAAGTTTCTCTATCAAAATTCTCTAAATTTGTAGGTTTAGGTCCATTAAAATACTATCGCACAAAGAAAAATTAGAGTAAATGTAAACTATTAAAAAAAATAAGGCTATTGCTAGGATTTGAAATAATACAATTTTAACTGGTGTGAACATTGTGTAAAATAATTAAATTAAGATGGTGCAGACACCTATATACCTTTTCAAGCCAACTTAGGTAAGATAAGTTGATTGATTTGCACCTCCAGTCTTCACAGTGATCACTGATACTGATGTTTACCTCCTCAGTCGCCGCCTATGGTGACTAGTGCCTAGCATAGATTTATTGTACAAACACAAAGCAAATTGTGGGGTGCCTGTGACATACACACACATCACACATACACACACCACCACCAACATAGTTCATTGTCATTGTGTGTGCGATGTGTTAGTGAAACAAATTTATTACAAACAGCATTCATTAGCCCCAAGTCGTTCGCATCAGGCGATTTTCCAATTAATTTGAGAAAAACGTAACCAGATGCAAACTCTTTATGTAACAAAATAGACGCCTGACATTTATTATTTGCAAAATGATTTGAGGTACTTATATAACAGATTTTATTTTGTCCAAAACTTGTTACATTTACTGATAACCGATGGAAACGTCACTTCTTTCCAGGTGAAGAATTCTAATATTCAAAGGTCTAAGGTCTTATATTGCTTTTTTTTAAATTAAATTATTGTTTGTGTACAGTGGTGAAGAGAAAAGATCATTATCATCACCATCATCTTCATCATAACAAAACTTTTTCAAAATTCTTTATAGGGCTTTTTTGAAGAGTCGCATACTATACACGAAACCCTTATTACCTTTATAATATAAAAATCCAGCTACTCACAGTTGATCATTTTCCCCTCCAAACAATCTAAAATCGATGTAGTGAAAAACAATCTGTTTTTTGTATAATTCATTATTGAACCAAATCTCATCGGCACTTTTCATGAGCGCATTCTAAACCTTTTTACTGTATGGCCTACGACTGTTTTAAATATTGATTTAGTTCTACGTATACACGAGTTAGTTGTTTGGGCGAATCCACTAGATCCTTAAATAAATTATTTGTTGACGATGTGCTTGGTATGCACAGTACAGTCGTTTCGTGTCCTTAACAATAAAAAGTTAATTAAGGTTGAACAAACGCATTAAAAGTAAAGAAACCGCACAGCATCAGCAGGACGCAAACAGGATTAATGGTCAACCACGCTCATTTTGCGGGCGGTTAGGAAGTTTGCTCTGTGATACTACATCAGTAAAAAAAAGGCTGTTATAGAAAGAGTTTTATTTTTGAGACTGATGTAAGAGACCTAGGAAAGGAACTATTGGAATGCTTTTGACTTTTGACTATAGGTAATAGTAAATATGTATAGTAGGTAAGTAATAAATAACAATACTTCATTTTTTACTTTCTCCTTAAGAGAGATAAGAAAACCATCAGATATTTCAGAGCTTTTAGTAAATATTTATTCTTCATAGTAGGTACAGTTTATTCACAATTTTTTATGGTTGGTATAACAGCAAAATTTATCTAAGCCACTTAACTGTAAGTCATTTTTTTCCTAGTGCTCGTATCACGAAATAGACCATCAAAAACTTTTTCCTCAAAAGTGTTTTTTATCGAGTTGCCCTCCACATCCTCTGCAAATAAATTTCCAACATATTGATTGAAACATATAGCAGAGAAGTGGGTTTCAGGACGCAATATTTCGTAAACATATAAAACTGGGTCAATGGCAAAGAGGCAAAAGGAAAGGCCTTTACAACGCCACGCCAGCAGAGAAGTTACAATTTATATGGGCGATTAAACACCACTTCTCTGAGATATTACCATCCGTTTAAATTTTGCATTATACCACCCCCAACTGGTTTAACTTTAAGAAAATTGCCACCACGAAATAACGCCTAATATTATGCATAAAATTATAGGTATTATCGCCATGAGTTTTATAGAAAAAATTACGCATAGACATCTGCTGGACCCTCCACACCTAGACCTAACCACCCTTAACCGCCCACCTTTAAATATCTATTATTAATATGTAGATACCTCGTCTATAAATTACAATGAGTAGTTGGAGTTGGACAAATCAAAGTGCTAATTAGAAACGGTGAGGCTATTATCAGTTCCAATTTAACTAGAATTTACGCTTACGTAAACTGATGGAGAATTTGTATAATACGGAGTTGGTAGTATAATGGTTAATATTCCAATGCAGTTTGTCGTTTATCCGGAACCAGGTTAAACCGGAGCTTAGAACCGTAGTTGAAACTTGAGTGGGGGAATTTTAATTTTATAGAATTTCCTTATTCGATCAAAAATTTTTATTTTAATATTTTAGGTTATCGCATAGCGTATTCATAGAACTATATGAAATGTAAAAACGGTTTTTGGAAAAGCAATTTAATTACCTACCTATATGAAATCAGGTACTTAAAGTTAGACTTCATTTATTTTTTTAATTAAAATTATAAATTTTACCTGAAATCGTCAAGAAAGCCAAATTTTCAAGGCTATTTTATAACAACTAATAACGTCGAGCCGCTTGACAGATGCGCTGTACATTACTGCGCACATGGCGAGTGACGATGGAGAGTGGGGAGCTTTTCGCCGTATATATGGCCTTCCCTTTCCAAGTGAGTGCGCTCTCCTGTTTCTAGTCTTCTTGATGGTAATAATTGACATGTCAGTATGGTAATATTACCGTACAAATACAGTTATGACTTATTTATCAGCTTAGTTTTGTACATGTAAACTAAGGCTTAATATCCTGAAATCGATAAATATTACGTGTTTGAAATTTTGGCGGATGCGCCGGTTTAACTAAAAACACATTCCACGTCCATTGGCTTCCCTTCCAAAATTCATAATAATTTTGCTTTTACTGCAATAGAGTGTGTTTTCTTAAAAATCAACTTTTGAACAAAAGTATAATCAGAAATAAATTTCTTGTAGGTAGGTAATTTAATTTATACCTATTCTTAGGTAGATACTTAAAAAACAGTCTAACCACCTAAATAATTTAGGAAAATATTCTTCTCTGTAGGTACTCATAAACATATTCTACAATGTCAAACATCTCCCCCTTTCTCGTAGTTTCCTCGATAAAATCAAACAGCCACGTAATTACCTACCCACCATCACAGAATTTAGGTCAAAAAGTCAATTTATTTCCAACACCCATATAAATAACCATGGCAGATAACGTGCCATTATACACAGCACAAATTGGCGATCGGCAGACGTCTAACTCTAAAGCTGTTACTTTGTACTAACTTTGTTCATTATGCGCTTCATCAACTGTGCACCATGATAAAAGCTAATCACATGTTGGTCAGAGGGCTCCCTCAATTTCATTTTGATGTTTATTAGTCATCAGACGTATAAGAAGATCTAAATTGCAAATAATTTGCTGGATTTAAAAAAGCATAAAATTGTTTATAGTAGGTAGGTACCTATTATGATTAGATTAGTCTTTTATCCAACACTTTAAAATGTTAAAGTTTACTTCCTCTTCGAAACTTTCATCTTGGTTCTTGGAACTTATCCAGATATACATTTCGTAAGCTTACATTATTTGAACTTTTAAACTTGTCTTATAATAACCACTATAAAATAGAAGATTTTAAGTTCCATCAGAATACAAATTTATTTCGTATTCGCCTGCAGTTTTATCACGTACAACTACACAGTGGAACTAAGCTGAATAAGAACGGAATTTCTAAGGAATTTGAAGGTAATTTGTAGTAAATAACGGATAATTGTACCAGTACAATTTTGTTTCCAAAGCACCCTTCGAAAAAACGAATATTTTGGAATTTCCGCCAAAACATAAAACTCAACTATCATCTGTGATACATTATTGTAAACAGGGAAAAAAGGTGTATTCAAAAATGTATAAATCCAATATGGCGACCATGAGAAAAAATAAAGTTGACTAGGTACTGTTTCTCTGCCATCTTAGACGCCATGGCAAATGCAATGACATATTCGGATTATTCGTAAAAAAGTGCCGTAAGAATGTCTTAGTTACAAATACGTAAGTTTATTGTCCGGTTGCACCAAGCTCTGCTAAACTAACAGCATGGTAAATATTTAAAAGCGGCATGTTATTGGCTAAATGATTGTTATTTGCCGGGTTGCTTGGCAACAAATTTAAAAGACCCAATAAGCTGCCGCTGCTAAATTTTAAACGCGCAATTAGTTAATTGAGCATTTAGCAGAGCTTGGTGCAACCGGGCATATGAGTTTTCAATTTAAAAATTAAAATCGAAAATTACAATTTTTTGTTTTTCTACAATAACTTCAAAATTAAAAGCAATAGTTCAAATTTCTCTTCGGACTATTGATCAGCGTAAGAATGTGCAACTTTGCCCTAATTTAACCGACCTTGTATCTCTTAAGATAAGCGAGATCCCATGGTGCCGATCGAAAAACGGGCACCCTGTATAAAATAAAATGAACTTGTTTCACATATGTATTAATTTGATCACTGTGATAAACATCACTAGTTTTGTTTTTCAGTATCAAACAATTATTTTCATCAAAAACTAATTAAATACTACCAAAAATAAAATTGTTGGCTATGAACATAAATTCAAAGAATTTTCCTAGATCCAAGATCCAATCCTGGTTTTGACTTCATGACGACCTGAGATCCGCTCTGTAATAGTTATAAATCAAGTTCATTTACATATACAATTGTACATAGAAAATGTGTATTATTTCTAGTATCCATATAGGTAGCATAGCTACGGATGTACTTGTACCTTATACGAGTACACAGAAATTAATCGAATTTACTACTTACCTTTAACTGAAAATATTTTTAGATTGATTTCCATAACAAATCGCATAAATAATTGCCTAGCAAACAATCATGTTACATGGTGCTTTTGCACGCCAGGCCCATCATCTTTTCCAGCACGCAAAATCTCTAAAACAGGAAGTTCAAGGTCCTTTGACTAATATTGCCCACGAGAGTGGAGTTAAGCTTATATAATAACCCTCTAAAGAGGTACCTTCCTGTGTAACCCATCAGAATTTCATCTAAAACCCCACTTTAGGGGAAAGTATTGCAGAACAAACAGAATGGAAATTAAACTCATTTGAGCGTAAATAGCAAGATGCTGAATAACGTGAAATATGATGGGTTTAAAGTTGGGAAAATATCAAAGAAATTTAATGGAATATTTGTACTTTTTTATTTGTTTGTGTGTTTGTTTGAATAGGGGGGAGAACCTTAATAAAGAGGGGTGGAGGATTTTTCAAAATTAATTTACATTTGGGTGTGTTTTAATATTTCGTCAGGTTCAAGTTTTCTTTGATGTTCGTTTAAAATATAAAATTTATTATTAAATCCCACAGAATAATTCAGCTATTGACTATATGTATATTGTAGTGGAGATATTGGACTTTTTTTGACAATTTTTGTGTAAAATCCTTCCAAGGACGAAATATTGCAATATATGGTAAAAATATTATACGTAATAATTTATAAAATAACTTCTACTAAATACTCGTAAGTTGTATGTAGATAATATTGTTTTTAATGGCGTTTTGCTAATTTTTCGCAGTAATTTTTGAGTTTTATATAGCAATACTATAAGGATAATAAAACTCCTACGCAAAAAACTACCTACATACCAATATTTTATATTCTAAGCCGTTGATGATTCCACATGCGCCCATTCATCATCTGTAATTACCTGTAAACAACATACCGCAATTTTTAAGCCCATATAAACGATAAATATTATTTTGTGCGAGAAAATACTGAGGGAAAACCATAAACCACCATAACCCGCCCCCAGCAGTTTTGTACTTAGAAAATTTTTAACAGTCTGTTCCCTTGTCAGTCCATTTTCATAACTATTAATATAACACTCACATTGCACTCGAAACCACCCACTGGGTACATTAATTTCCCGTGAGGATACTCTGCGCTATAACGTTTTGGATGTTTGTGTTGTGCTGTACAGGGCGCGTTTATGTCTTGTAAATATTTCACGACAATGAGGCTCTAAACTGTGTACACTATGTACCTAATACTTTTAATGCCAACACAGGAGGAGTGTCTGCGATTAACGTTACGAGGCTTTAGTTATTAAATTTAGCGCCGCACTATTAACTAATTGTTTATATAGACGATGATGGGTAATTCGAAAAATCCGACAAATTTGTTTTTAGCTAAGTATTAGAAATAATATTAGAGTTGGTTTCACTTACATATAGAAATTCCTAAGAAACATATTTTCTAATGTACAAAATGTAAGTAAATCTTAAGAAATCTTGAAAATTATGAATAATAATAGATTACAAGAATTAAAATACTAAATGAAAATGAAGGTTGCTGAATATAGGTACCTACCTAATAAAATAATAAAAATAAAAAATTATTTACAAACTTTAATTTCGAAACTATTATAAATATAAATTAAAATAGTTAAGCAAAGAAAAAGTGGTATTAATTTCGATTATACTTAAAAAATAAAACATGGTGCAGTGCTTCTTTATCGGACAATAGAAAACTAGAACGCGAACAACACACTTTAATATAATCGATCATTTTCCTTCCCAATGTCATCGTACCTTTCAGTATGAGAAGAAAACGAAGTGATAACGTTTTATCGAATATATAATAACTTTTCGTATAAATCCAAAAGCTTTTCACAACGAAACGATGACAAAGGTACATTGTTGACCCACAAATAGGTAGGTACATTCAAAATATTTATAAAAAGTAATTTGTTCAAGGGCTTGGAAAAATAAGCGAATATGTATGTAGGTATATTGTATATCTATATTATGTATGTACCTATGTATATGTAGAGTACAGATGTTTACAATGTTGTGATTACCTTGTTTGCGCTAACTGCAACTACTGTCGAATCAAAAAAACAAAAATTATTAAGACAGTGTTTTCAGTTTTAAGTATAGGTTTCAAAACCATTTCAAAACGCCTACTCTATGTATAATGTAAAATTTTTTGGATCACCCTTTATAACTTTCCGTGCGCCCTGAATCGTATCACGATTACATTATTCTAGTTCACTAGATGTTAGTTCATTTTAATATTCTTTAAGGAACAATCGCACGTTTTGCGACAATGTGGTGCGAACTGATAAGGCACTTTTCGCTATGCTGGTTAAATTGGTTTTCTTTCCGCTTACTGAGACCATCTTTAATGTAGTTTGTGCATCGTACCTATACACCGCATCAGTTATTATTTACGATACTGCATGTTGTGAGCGGAAATCAGATACAAAACGAGTAGATTTTTCTATTAGGTACCTACCCACATTGAGGAAGATTGATGAAGGTGGGGTGTGTTTTATGAAAAACGAAAATTATTCTAAAATGTCCCGGATTTGACCAGATTATTTTTATTTCAGATTCTCTGAATGGTTCATCTTCATTCAAGGTGACCTAAAAAAAGGACAACAAAACCATGGCTGATATCTGGCTTCTTTTTGCCATTAGGCAACGATTACCCATTCGCATCAGCTGCAATAGTGCTGTGACAAAGATGACAAAATCGACGGCGACTTTGAAGTCGTCAATGCCGACCCGTTAGCGGTTTCGGCTGTCCCGCAATGTTGCGTACAAGGGGCACCTCTTCTATGATCATATTTACCCAATCGAGCGATGACATGGAAATCGTGGTAAATTTTGAGCAATTCACGCAGGCCGGAATTATTTTCATCATGGCATTGGCCATTGTCATCACTAATGTGCTGATCATCGCCACATTCCTTAATTTCAGAGGTAAGAACTTTGTAAAAATATACAATGAATTAAGATGCTCGTACACTTTTTAACATTTTTTTTACTTTTAACAGTAAACTGTACAATAGATTTTATAACAAAATTTAACCCTGTTTCAAATTTGTATGTAATTAATTATTTGTACAAATTAAAACTAAAATTAGAGACAGACAGTTTTGGTTTTTGTGCAATTTTTTAAGTGTACAATGAATACAATGATACTTTTATAGGTAATTTTGAAATTGAAACAACTGGTTACGATTTTAAATTGATATTTCTCCTAAAGGCTTTGTATAATAAATGACGTAATACTATTAACTGAGGTTTTCCTCTCCATCAGGACCATCCGAAGTAATCAACTGCTACCTACTATCTCTGGCCGTGGCAGACCTCCTCTGCGGCCTGATTGTAGTGCCATTGTCCGTCTACCCAGCCATCGTACGAGAATGGGTCTACGGAGATATAGTGTGTCGCCTCGTTGGCTATCTGGAGGTAACCCTCTGGGCAGTAACAGTATACACCTTCATGTGGATAAGCGTGGACCGCTACTTAGCCGTGCGCAAACCCCTTCGCTACGAAACACTACAAACCAAAACGCGATGTCAGTGTTGGATGGCCTTTACTTGGATCTCTGCAGCAATGCTGTGCTGTCCTCCATTGCTCGGTTTCAATAAGCCGCTCTTCGACAAGGATGCCTACATTTGCATGCTGGATTGGGGCAGCATGGCGGCCTATTCGGTCACGTTGTCCATTTTAGTCCTGGGTCCCAGTTTGATAACCATAGTTTACACCTACACGTATATTTTCAACATGTTGAGGAAGTTGAGGAGCGGTGTTCCGTTTCATGACAAAGAATACGCCACGGCTCTGTCGGAGAATCTGTCCAATCCCAGTCATGTGATGTCCTTTGCGCTTGTGATCGCCTTTTGGGTGTCTTGGACGCCGTACGTAGGCATCCGACTGTACGAGTACTTCACCGGAGTGAAAATCCAAGTGCAATTTCTTCATTTCGGTATCGTCTGGATGGGGTTTTTGAACTCGTTTTGGAAAAGCATGATCCTGATCACACTTAGTCCACAATTTCGTTTGGCTTTGAGAATCTTTTGCATGACGATTTGCTGTCGATATAAAGGGCGCATGCAGGCAGAGTTGATTGGAATGGAGGCAGACGACTGACTACTCTTTCCCCGATTCCCCATTACAGGACTTGCTATACGAGACTACGAATACATAGTAGGTAAATTGCGACGGTATTGGTGTCAATATTCCACACATGGACAATTCCACAATGATTATTGAGTGAAATATTTCTCAAAACTGAGTTTTTTGGTGATATTGTAATAATCTTCTACATACCATGAAGCGATATAGTGCAATTCGTATTGTAAAAGTCAATTACTTATTATAATAATATAAAATAGTTTGGTAGGTTTTTAAATCAAGAAAACAGCATTATAACTTAGAGTTTAACTAAGGGACTAAGACAATAATTGTCTTACGTCTAATTTAACGATCTTAAATGTTTGTTTATTGGGCTCGCAACGACTTTTTAACCCCAATAATTAAAACAAAATGCTTACGTAAAAAACAAGGCTTAACACCAATAGTATAAATTAACGCAACTTAGAGAATCAAATACACAACAACGTTTACACTACACCAATATTTGCGGTATTTATTCAGTATCTTTATATTTTCAAATTAAAACTTTGAAAATAAACATCGCAATAAATCCTAAAAAGAATCATCGACAATTAATAAGTGTTTACTTTACATACCTACCCATTTTCTAACTGTATTTATGTATACCTACCTACCATCAGTCCATCTCTGGAATGACGACATGAGATCTGCTATTTAATTATTATTATTTAGGTGTAGTAGGTACCTTTATAAACGTAATAAGTTCCAGAGTGATGAGATTTCTTGATAATTTAAAATAAACTGATCAAAATAAGTTTATCTCTTTATGAATTAATGCAATATGCAATAAAATTAGATTAAATTAAAATAACAAGCCACCGTAAATATTATTTTGTTGGAAAAACCCAAAAAACCATTCCAGTCGCCACCACAATAATATCATTATCATTATCAATCTTAAGAAGAATTAAATTACTTATTTTCAACTTTTTGTTAAACATCCTTTTTTGATGGAAACCGCGATTATTTATTTTTAATGACTGATGAACTAAACAAAAACCCACCTCTATTATATTTAACGTAAGTTGTGGTGTCTAATCAACAAAATTACGTCTTCCAAAACTTTATTATTGCAAATGTTGGTGGAAAAAATAATGATACACTAAAACTATATATAATTAAGTTGCTACACACATACATACCCATTTATTACGAATAGCAATGTTTAATAAAAAAACGTTACTTTAACCATAAAACACAATTGTCTTGCGGTTTCTTTCAAAAAGAAGAACAACCATCAATATTGCAACGAAACCAAATTAAAACTACACTGTTTTTAATTGGAATGTGATGATTTTGATATAATTGTTAAAAATGAGCTTAAAATTAAGCAATCAATTTGCTAAAAATTAATGTTTTTATCTATTATTACTAGCCCAGCATTATACTAAATTAGGTATTATAATTTATGAAAAAAATGTTGTTAGTTAAATACATACATCAGGATTCAGGACAAAGCAATAAAAATTGTTGGTTACTACGATTTTGCTGGTGTGTAATTAAGTTTGTTGCCTTGGATTTTCTTTTTACAAGTTTGGCCGCGCCCTGTATAGTCCAGTCAATTTATATTATCATCCCGAATTGTGAAATTTTAGTAAAATTAGAAAAAATATCAACTTCTTATCAATATCGTTCAAAAAAAAACTTTATTTTGTTGAGATTAGCATTGAGTAAAACTCAAAATTTGTTCCGAAAAATTGATGAAACACCAATAAAAACAGTACTTGAATTTAGAGGAAATAGGAAATTTGAGTAAAATTGGATTGAAGGTTACAAACTGCTTTTTGAAAGAAAGCATCTGCTCGTTTCTATAACTTATTATTTACAGAAAAATAGTTTTTGAACATTTTTTAACAAGTGCTTTTAAGAAATTCAGTTCAATGATAATTTTGTTACACTAAAACTGACTGGACTATCACTTTTTTTTATAATGCATAAACTACGAAAAAAAATATTTACCTACTTACAATTCATACAAATAAGTTTCCATATTTTATTTATATATCTGGCACAAATTTGTTGGACTACAATTTTTTTCCTTTTGAAAAAGATGCTCAAATAATATGTAATAAAAATGGCTAAACCAATAAACAAAAAAAAAAACTGTTGAACTGTTGCATTTTATAGACAAATTAGAACAAAGCGTAAAAACAATCAAAAATAATTTGCAACCTTTTTAAAATTAATAATACTAATACTTAAATAATTTTAACTATAAAAAAACATGAAATCAAATCAAATTACTTTAGGTACTCTGTAAAAATGTTAAAGCGTACTAATTATTACTTATTATTATTACTATATAAATCAAGCGAGAGAATTACGTGTGATTTTCAGACTGTAATATTATAATTTATAATATAATATAAATGTGGGGTTCATATAGGTATATGAAATTAAAATATGATTTTTTTGATACTCCAACAGTTACCTCTTATATATGTGTACCTACCTATATAAATATTTTTATTATTAAATAATAATAATTTAATTAATCTAAATTTAATTGTAAAACTTAATATTATAAATAGTCCATAATATTAAAACTACTAATATAGTAATGTAATTTAAGAAAATAATGTACAATGCAAGCTTTTCCATTAATACATTTTTCGATGTCTAATAAATCTAGTGAAAGAAAAATCAAAAATTGCTTAATCAACGTTTAGGTTAGACTTGTTATAGCCGTGCATTTACATTATTATCCCGATTGTTCAGATCCTTTGTCCTTCGCATCAATAAATTCAAAACTAACAACGTTTAACGAACAAATGGAGTGAAGCTTCTTCTACCCTTAAATTTATACCGAATATTGCTTACTTTACCTACTATAAATAAGTCAGAACAATTTGTTGAAAGAATCAAATCAGAAGTTAACTAAACATTTCTTGGAAAACTGTATTTTTAGAATACGAGGAAAAGAGAGTACTTATCTGTAAATACATCCAGAATTATCGAAAAAGTACATACTACTTGCTGAAAGCCGAAATAATTTTACAAGTCCATCATTCGTTAAACGCAGTAAGTAGAGTCATTGTGAAAATCTTTTAATGGTTGGCCAAAGTGGTTTAGACATTCGAGAAATATTTTTTTATCTTAGTGATGTATCCAGTCGGGTAAAAACCTGCTGAATCCAAGGTGCAGGCGGCGCATGTTTCCACAAAGGCCTACTCATCCAGTTGGCGCGTGCACTTGCTGTTTAAAAGGCAAGTCGCTTGCTTTTGTACAGAGCTATCTACTACTTTGTCTCAGTAATCAGTAATCGGATCAGTGTTTGTTCTCAAAAATTATTATATACGAGTATAAATGTATGAAGAAATTCATTTTTTCAGTGATTCTCTTAGCTGTTGTCCAGACAAATATAACTTTATAATCAAGCATTGTTAATTAATTATTTAAATAAATAAATATTGTATAGATGAGAAGAAGCCAATCTCAGTGGGTTTAGTTTAGACAGCCGCTTCAAATTTTAATACATGCCTACATAGAATGCAAGCAATACGTAAAAATGCAAAGCCAAATTATAAATGAGCCAATTATCTTTTAGCACAGACTTAAGCACAAACCAGACGAAACTTACATTGAGATTGGCTGGCTGTAAACTACCTACATTAAACTATCGCCTACTTATTATAAAATAATCAACCGATTTAAAACTTTTGACGTCTGCAGGATTTCCTTTAGTAGCTAAAAATTTTCAAATACATACCATCAAGTTTAAATTAAAACGTAGAAATATGTGGGACGTCAAATTAGTATCACCCTGTATATTTATTTTATTATATGCAACTTTTCCTCTAAGTTTACGTTTTGTACATAACTTTTTCGATTATTTAAACTGCCTTGCATATAATAAAGTAAAACTATACGGCCGGCTATGTACCTACTAGATATAATTCTTTTGATTATTATGAGTGTGCTTTATATTATAGATATTACTTATTATGTTTATGTACAACAAAAGAAAAAAATTAATCTATTCATTCTAGTAGTAAAAAAGCAAAAATTAGTAAATCTACCCATCTAGTGATTCTATATTGTAGTAAATAAGAGAGATATTACGATATGTTACAGAGAAGAGTGAGTTTTTTAGTATAAATAAAAGAAAGTGTAAAATATTTGTTATGCTCACAACAGTCTAATTTTGTACGTAGTCTGCTAGTTTTATACCATAGTTTTGTAATGTAAATGTAAGTATATTGACTTATTAAAAGGTGTTCACAATGTTGTGTACTAGCTTATATTAAAATATTTTAAAATAAAAATTGTTTTGAAAAATGGTTTGCGATTTTTAATTTCAACTAATACGAGATAAATTGCAAGTTACATATTCATTTCTCTCAAATTTTACAGTTTTACATAGGTAGGTAGGTAGGTACGCGAAATTCCAATTTATGAATATGAGTTGTGTGACTTATGACAGATTTCAATAAAGGTAAATTTACGGTTTTATAGGGAAGACTTAAGTTACATTCATTTTACATAATTTATTTAAAAAAAAACAATAATTACAGCTAGAACTCTTTATCTAGTTCTTTGATTAGGTGGAAGCAAACTTATTTGCAACTCATTAATAGCCAACAATACCATTTTTATATTAACCTTAACGTTTACAGCCTTGTTTCGAAAATGTTCCATTTCACGATGTAGCAATTTCAAACGAATATCAGAGTATTTATCTGCTTCGTCATTGTCCATTTCCAAAAGGTAACCTAAACCTATACAGACATAAATTCTGTTGAAATCAGTTATTTCGGCCGTGCTCATCACATCACGTCCCACAGCTACTCGTACCAACATGTCCCGATCTTTCGTTTTGAATTCTTTTACGGTTTTCACCACTTGTTTGACTTCTTCCCATTCACGGCATTTTGCAGCTTTTTCCTCCAAAATCCTCTCTATTTCCTTCAGGTCTTTTTTGAGCGTCTCCTCCAAGAACTGTTCGTATTCTTTAATTTTTGTTTCAACATCCTCTGGATTCATTTTGACCAAAATAACATAAAAATTGTAGTTTTATACATTAGAGTTGTTGATTTGTTAATTACATTTTTATAGAAGTTGGGTTAGAATAAATATCATAAAGCTCGTCTTCTGCAACTAAAGACAAACAATGTTTATGAGAAAGCTCGATGGAGGGCGCTACTTCAATGAGGTTCTAAAAGTGTGATTTTTTAGAAGTTTAAATCTCTTTTGCTTTCATTTTTTTACCTGACGATGTGAGTAGATGACAAATAATAGTATATTATATACTAAGGGATTGAGGTGCATCATTTCATCCCTGAGGATGAATTAAATTGACCCGAAGGATTAAATGATACCTCAATCCCGTGGTATATACGCTATCTTTTGCACTTCCGAAGCATTTGCATTTGAAATCATACTAGATTTATGCTTGTCAAAGTGACAAACGTGTCGGCAACAACAATAAAATACTGTCCAAAATGACAAAAAATACTTGTGTAACCTAGCAATGTAAATTTAATCCCTTGGGAATAAATAAGTCACCTCAGTCCCTCTAAAGAGGGATTAAATTATCACATTTCATCCCTGAAGTGCAAAAAAATGTTAATATTTTAAAACACAAGGATGAATTTGCAAATACATGACCTCTCTATAGCAATTTCTTTTAGCATTAATAGATGTCAGTCCAAAGCATTTTTGTAAAAAATACAAAAACAGTTTTTATTTATTAATTTAATGATTTTTTATAGTACGATGATTTGCAATGTATGAAATAATTCAATTTAGCCAATTTATAATTAAATAATATTAATAATTCATAAAAACATTAGGCAACCAGTAACACTCACTGTTCGTTCCAGTTGATCATTAAATTAATAAATATCGTTCGGAATTAACATTTTTTAGCAGTTTTTATTAAATGATTTTATTGTTTGAAATATAAACTCAGAAGTATGTTATACATACATACATTGGGTGTTCAAAATAAATACACGTTTATGAAAAATAACCAGTATGTGAATAATACCCTAGGATCACCTCATTGACGTATGTGACGTTCGAGAACGATTTCACAACATTGTTGTGAATCAGTTTGGTGGTTCATGATGTGATGTTCTCCTGTATAATAAATAAGGTAACACAATTATCCATTTAATAAATACAAAACGAAATGCGTAATTTCATCCTAAAATCATTAACCGGTTGCTTCCTATCGGAATTCAATGTTTTCGATGAGTTATAGTTTGCCACATTGGCATATTATAGATGAGCGATGAGAAAGTGTCATCACCTGATTGTGTCAATATGTCAAATTTTAGAATGCCAATTCAGGCTCCACAGTGGACGGAGTTCCTGTCTTGTCCAGTATGTTGCAATGCCTTCGCTGAGAAGCTTCGCAGCCCCATTAGTTTGGGCTGTGGCCATACAATATGCAAGGTGTGCTTATCAAACCTGCACCGAAAACAATGCCCCTTCGATCAAACTAGCATCACTATAGATATTGAAAGCTTGCCAGTTAACACAGCTTTACTACAATTAGTTGGACCAACTAGTAGTAGTAGTAGCAGTAGTACAAACAATGACAACGAAGAACAGACAGGAATCGACTACAACATTGTGCCAAGGGAAAGCGTGAATCATTACGTAAACTCAAAGAAATGTGTCGAGGAGCTAGCTTTGTATCTGCGGGCCCACCCGAATGGGAACCCATGCAGTTCTGGCGGCAGCACCCTTTCTCGACCAATGCAACGCAAACTAGTAACGTTAATCAACTGCCAGCTGGTTGAGGATGAGGGCAGGACCAGAGCCATGCGGGCCGCTCGCTCCCTCGGCGAACGCACCGTCACTGAACTGATTTTACAGCACCAAAACCCCCAACAATTGTCTGCTAATTTGTGGGCAGCTGTACGAGCCAGAGGCTGCCAATTTCTGGGGCCAGCGATGCAAGAGGAAGTGCTAAAGTTGGTGCTGTTGGCTTTGGAGGATGGTTCGGCGTTGTCTAGGAAAGTACTAGTCATGTTTGTGGTGCAACGATTAGAACCGCATTTCCCCCAGGCGTCCAAGACTAGTATTGGACATGTTGTGCAATTGCTCTATCGAGCTTCCTGTTTCAAAGTGAGTTACCTACTCTGATTTTATTCGAAATAATTATATTACCTACAAGTAGAAAATCATCGTAACTGTAAATTTAACAAAAATGATTAACTAACAGGTCTAAATTATCATTTTAGTTTACTGCTCTGCGGAATATTTTACAGAATACTTATATTGTAACAACTTGAGGGTTTCTAGAAAATCTAGTTATTTGCATTAATTTTCCTTATCAGAAAAATTCGTGTAACTTGAGTTTTTGTCCAGGAAAGTTTTCTATAATAATTGTACTCAAATCGGTATTTTACTTGATCATAAACACAACACTATTTTCTTCATTTCGTAGGTGTCAAAGAGAGAAGGTGACTCGTCTTTAATGCAACTAAAGGAGGAATTTCGCTCTTACGATGCTTTAAGACGGGAACATGATGCACAAATTGTTCAAATAGCCACCGAGGCCGGTTTAAGAATTGCCCCGGATCAGTGGTCGGCTTTGTTATATGGCGACACTGCCCATAAATCGCATATGCAAAGCATTATAGACAAACTACAGACACCTCAATCGTTTGCTCAATCCGTACAGGAATTGGTTATCGCATTGCAGCGAACTGGTGATCCAGGGAAGTTGTCCGTGTTGCGCAACCATTTAGAATTGTTGGCTGAAATTGATCCTAGTCAAGGTAAGGATTTTTATTTGATTTGTGCTATTGTATCATGGAACTATTTTATGTATTTCCGTTTTATTAATTATATGTATCAAGAACAGGAAAGTTTGACGTAGCTACCTGATATTTAGTAAAATTCTATGAGCCAATAAATATCTTATCTTAACCTTGAAGTCACCTAACAATTATAAACAAATATCTGTTTTGAAATATTTTATTATAATTTAGGATAAACACACATTTACATGCGTCTTATCTTGTTAAATGTTTTCAAGAATTTTATTTTCGATATTTGTAGTTTGTAGAGACGAACAAGGTGGATATATCTTTGTCTAACAGCGATATTTGAACAATGCAATAAAAGATAATTTAAATTATAACAAATTGAACATTTTCAGAATCGGCTACACCTTCTTGGAGTGAATGTAGCGAATCTTTAGAAGCCGTTAAACAAGTTGTTGCTGGTCTTGTGGAGTTTATCTACCAACATGGCAGTCGTAAACTACAAGACACTGTACATACTCAACATGCAAAATATAAAATAAGTATGTGCCGTGATTTGACCCTTAGAGGAAGTTGTCCACGTGGAACTAATTGTACTTTTGCTCACTCGAATGAGGAACTTGAAAAGTATGTTGGTGGAGTTTTAAGCTTATTAGAAACTTTAAAGGAATTAAGGGAAATTTGATTTTTATACAGGAATGTACTTTTTATCCTTTGTAGATTATTATATAACTTTAAAACATAATATTCCAAATTTTAATATAAAAACGCACCTAGGTAGATCCAAAAATATTTTAAAATATATATGTATACACTTGTATAGCCACTTGTATTATGAATTGATATTTACCTACCAGTATGATAATGTTTACAGTTAATAATATAAAATTGTATTTTCGCAAAAAATTCCCTGGAGTTTCTAATAAAATCAATTCCAGTTTGTGTTGTATTGATATTATCAATAATTTATTTCAGATACCGTGCAAAGAACAAAAAATCCCTTGGACGTAACAAAGACCATCACATCGATAACCAATCACCAACAGAGAAAATGTATCCACAAACCGAGGATTACTATTCCATACCAAATACGACGACAGTGAGTCCAGTTCCTATTCAAACTATACCCATCCAGTTACCACGGATGGGTTTTGATTTGCCTTTCAATCCAAATTATCCTCCTAATCCTTCATATTCACAGCCTGTGTTCACAAGCCAACCAACGCCCTTTCCACAGGAAATGTATTCGACAACGCCGCATAACGTTTATGTGGCTACGAATGGTGCTCAGTTTTACTCAAGTCCCCCGGAGTATGCCAATGTTAATCAGGCGAATCAGAATTCTGACATGGGTGGTAATAAACGACCGAGTTGGGATGTTATGGTTAGTTTTTTTTTAATATACTATTTTGTAACAATTGGATTATCATTTTCCCCCTAGGTTTCAAAAAGCCAATTAGCTCCTCAACCAACGAAATCCCAGCGAAGTTCGACGAAAAGTCTGGCGGAACTACATCAAAGAAAACAGGAGGTGATTTCGCAATTGGAGAAAGTGGTGGGGAAGAGTGCCGCAACGGAAATCTCCAATAATGCCAGTACTTTAGCGAGGCAGGAGTCACGTGACTTGGACAGTCCCACAGGCCAATGCAGTTGGTCTATTACCTCAGGACCAACATTTGTGCGTTCCGATTCCATTTTGGCCGCTGATGATGATTATGTTCCGTACGATTCTCCAGCTATTAGTAAATATGGTCCGATTTCACGTATGCAAAAGGACAATGGATTGGGACAGTCTGTTCAAGTTTCTGCGTCTTATAGAGAAGCGGGGGGGATATCATCGTCATTGGTGAGAGCATGGAAATATTAGTGTATAATTTTGAAATCTTTTTTTTTTGGGTTTCTTAAATGTTTGCAATTAAAAGTCGCATGCTAATATGTACATTTTTTTTTTGCTCAGATTCGCAGACCAGTTTCTTCAGCTAGTCCAGTACTCCAGCCGACTTGGTATATCAATAACAACGCCCATTTTCACCAAGGTGCCATTCCAGGTCATACAATAGTCGGCCCACCAGGTAACGCTCTAAACGACGCTTACGTAGCTTATAGTGAGTTTAATTTTGAATTTTCTGAAAGAATACTGATTGCAAACAGAAATGTTTCCAGGTTCACCTCAGTTGATCATCCACTCGCGTTTGCAAGATCATTCCAAGGAAATACGAGCTGAATCGCAAAGAGTAAAAATGCAACTGCGCAATTTGGAGAGACAGTTGAACGATTTGAAGATAGCAGCTCAAAGTGTTTCGTTAAGTGAGAGTGAACGGCTAACTCAGGAGCTACAACTGATTGAACAGGGGATACAAGAAAAGCAAAAGGAGGCATGTTTGGTAAGCTTTTTGTTTAATTGTAACTAAGACTATATTTATTTATTTGGTGCTTTTTAGAATCAACTCGTGCACTCGTTGAATCAGGGTAAAGGTAATTTTAATAACGGAAATACATCTGCGAGCACTTCAGAGGAGGAAATGTATGAAGCGGACATTGCTAATGACATGCGAAAACTAGAATTGCGTTTGCAAGAGGAGATAGAAGAATGGAGCGGTGAAGACTCTCCTAAGTAACTGAATTAAACCCAATGGGTTCAATGTTTTTTAACGTTTGATTTTATAAAAAATATTGACAAGTTTCCGTTTTTTGGGCGCATTCAAACTATCTTGAATCACAACTTTGTTTTCGCAGTTTGATTCAAAATAATTTGTGTCTTATCAAAATCGGATTTTCCTATTCACATTAAATACAAAAAACCACTGATAGATGCATTTGTGCAAATTTTGATGGTTAGTTATTCCAGTTTTATTGGAAGCGACGATGGTGATTAATTGTTTGAATTCTGCGCGAGCATTGAACGTCTAAAACCAAAACAAAAATGATGTTTTTTTCTTGGGTGAAATGTCATCTGATTTTTAAATCATACTGTGTGTGATTAGTAGGTATATCAATATTATTGAGTTTATATAAAATAATATATTATCGTAATTATTTATATTATTTTTCTTGTTCTTTTATAATATATGCATTTGTTTGAAAATGCATCAAGACTAAATAGTGGTAATGTAGCGGGGGAAATGCGGACTACATCGTAAATATCTTATGTTTATTTAGAGTTTTTTAATTGGACTTAATAGTCGACTAAATATTGTGGTTTGCCATTATGTTTTTTGCTAAAAAGTCAAGTACACTTGAAAGTGTTTTCGATAGAAAATCCCACTTGTTTTCAGTTTTATTGTTGCATTTTGTTGATTTTATTCCAAAAAAATATTTTCTGTCGTTAGCACATTCAATATTATAATAATAATAACTACCTACGTAAGAAATTTTTTTAAACTGCATTTATTTGTTTGTAATACTTCTATTTTTACATGTACATGTTTAATTTGGTTCCTACAATCCTATTTACAATAATTGTCAGACACGAATGGTGTTTTTTCTGTTGCAATATTTACAAATGGAGTTCGAACGTATAAAACGTACTAAAATTTTATTATAATAATAATAATTATTATTATTATTCATGTCTATTAATGATTGTGTTACTGTAGTACTTTGTTTCTATTCTAATTTTATTAATTTATTTAAATAATAATCACTGTTTTCTCCGATCCATATTAATATTAATGTATAATGACATTATGTACATTTTCAAATTTTTTTATCTTAACCCTTCCTGAAACTGAACGAGTACTTGCAATATTAGTTTAGGCTGTGTAATATTTTTTGGTTGTATTTATTTATCCAATTTTTTATGTTAATTGTTTATTATGTTTGCCTACATAGTCAGGTTGTTCTTATTTATTTGGCAATCATTTTTATTACTGAATAGGTCATGTTGCACATGTGATTAATATTTACTATTTATACTGATTACATTAATCACGTATGTATATTAATGGGTGGAAGTATATATGAATTATACCAATAAAAAATAAAATTTATTTAAGTAGTTTTACTTTACTTGGGTTCATTTTTACTTTTTTTTTACAACTTTCCAAGAGATTTTTAGAAAAAAAAGTGGCTGAAACTGCTTGATTTTTTTCCTAAAACTTACTATGAACATTTCCAAACTCTGACTAGCCGTTAAATTTTGTAATTATTTTTCAGATTAAAGTGTCATTTAAAACTTAGGAGTATTATAACTCATGCAGGAAAATAACAAAAATGCATTTTTACATTATTTATTTAAATAAACAAAACTTTAAACCATACGTCTAAGAAGTTCGTTTATTTTGTCTTCTCGGTTTCCAAAATCACCACCCTCAACGTAGTGGTTGGACTTTTTGCGCCATCCTCCTGTCGGTGTGTTTAACTAAAAGAAAAACAAAATCCATTTGAACAAATCAGAACAAAAAAGATTAATAAAACTTTCTTCGTATTGTTTCATGCGTTTCCAGCTCCTCGAGGCAATAGTAAAAATACCAAGGGAAGGATATACAAGACTTAATCTACCAACAACTTTTAACACAACGGCCCACAAGCAAGGCAGCGTGTAGATCTTGTTGGACATTATTACCAAATTAAACTCACCTTAAACGGCCACAAGAAATTTGAGGCATATTTGAAGTTGTTTCCAACAGTGAAAATTTCATGGATTAAATCCTCAACGCAAATCACATTAGATTTACCCAAACGGTCTTCAATGATCTGATTGCTTGTGATAGCCACACGTTGTCCATTGATTTTGGCAAAACCACGTTTGTAAATCAGCTCCCTAACAGACTTGAGATTTGGATAACCCCAGGTAATGTACGGTTCGCAAATTCTCAACATATTAATGGTTGCTTTGTTCAACTTGACAAACACACCATTATTAATTTGAAGCAAACGAAACAGTTGCAACACTTTACGCACCTTGGGAGCCACTTTGTTGATACTAAAAATGAAAAACTGCTTAATAAAGTGTTCAGCAGGGGTGTTGATTTTTATATAAAACTTACCCTTTAATACGAATTACGAAAGCTAACTTAGCCTCACCGGGTACATAGAAATTACCCCTTGTTTTCGCCTGACGAATGAGTCGAATCTCATCGCGCTCCTTCAGCCTGTATTCCTTAACATATTGTTCGGCACGCTTGAAGATATTCTTGCGTTTTTTAATTGAATCGGTCTTCTTTTTGATTATGGATTGAGTGCGCTTTGCACGAGAGGCTGCACGCCTTTTGCGGTGTTTCAAAACAGACTCAGGGACAGCGGGTAGCCCCTTCACTGTTTTCTCTTTCTTCTGTACACTAAAAAAACAAATTTAATATAATTACTTATTACAAGTTATAACACCAATGTGTAAGTAAACACGTTGGTGTTTATGTATGTTTATAAAGTACAACTTATGTAACATAGGGAAATATGTGATACAATTTACATAGAAAACAGATAGGATTTATGTTTTATCATTAACGCAGGAAAAATTTTTGTTTTTTCTTAGATGTTTTAAGATAAATTTTAACAATTTTGTACTTACGTCGGCGCCATTAGAAGTTTAAGGAAAGAAAGAACGGAATGAATGTAGGAGCATTCGAGATACCAGTACAATAACTAGAAACTCCCATTTATTTATTGACCTAGTGTTGCCAACTTAGCACCTATCAGCGGCATCTACTATTCTTTAAGAAACTGTTATAGTGAGGGAGACAAAAACAGGTAAATCTGGAATATGTTATGGAACTCGCATTTTTTATTGACATTGTTATATTTTAAATAATTTTGAACAAATAATAAATGTTTTAATACTCCTAAGAAATATTTTTTATAAAAATTTTCTCCTCACTAAACTAAGTATCGCCATCTCACGGACTTATTTAAAACAAATATTTTAGTAGGAAAAACAGTTTTTATTTTAGCTACCTTTATGACAATTTTGTTAGAACATTTTTGTTTTTGACATATAACCAATACATGTTTACACGTGTATTTAAAGTTTTTCCTCAAAAATTACAAAAATGGAAATAAATACAGGTAAAACAAAATTTTATACTTAAGTACCTATTTGGTTAATATAGCATTACTTAAACTGAATTTTCAGATATACTAGTAAAGACGTTTTTAAAAAAACAAAATAACATTAACAGTAACGAAATCAAAACTATTGTTGAGGTAAGTTCCGCGGAAGTAAAATAGGTATAAACAAAAATGCACAAAATTTTGTTTTAGCAAGCTTTAAGTTCTCCGGAGACACTCTGGAATGAAACAAAAATTGCAGAGACTGGAAAGATTGTTTTAGAATTGTTTGAAACCAGAATATTACAAGTTTATTTTAAGAACCATTTAAACATCTATTGCTCTTTAATATCTGGCCTCATCCAACATGCAAACACATCTGACTTGGTTGTACAATACCTTAAGGCGGACTGTTTATTTAACAAAAATATCATCACTGAGGAGAAATTTGTTAAGAAATTTTGTGAGCACATTGTACCGGCTTTAGTTTCGACTTGGATTAAATACCCTGAAGATGAAGTGGTTTTCGAAGCGGCCACAAAAATTGTACAGAAAGTAAGCAAACAGACCTAGTTAGAGTGTTTACCTTTAATTAATTAATTTTATTTTAGTGCTTATTCCATAGAAATTTTAAGACATTCGAGGCACATTTTAAATATATTTTTGAAGAATCTTCAGAAGAGAAACAAAATATACCTAGAACCTTGCTTAAATATCTGATATCAGCTAGTAATTTAGAAACTAATGATGCTAAAATGACGTTTAAGTTAATTTTTCTTGCTTTCTGTAAAACCTACCATGACTTTGATATTATCTACAAATTTTTCGTAGTTTTGGTTGATATCATGGGTTTTAATTTAGACAGCTTTCTTGAAAAGTCTCCAGCGAAAAAAACGAATAAATCCGCTATGATTTTAGAAAAATCTTTGGAAATTCTGTTGGAATTGTGTTTGGTTTTAAGTGAAAATACAGTAGTGGACTTGAACTGTAAAATAAACGAAATAACTCTGACGGATTTTATGAAAAACCTAATGAAGTCTATAATGTTTCTCTCAGAGAATAATGCGACAATTTACAAGATTTTAGTTTCAACTATTGCAATAAATCCGCTGATTGTCGAAACGATTATCAGTGAAATCCTTGTGTATTCTATGCTAGGAAATAACGACAAAATTCAGTTAGATTACGAGCTTTTAATCATCAATATGTTTAAAGTTTTTGCAAAATTACATCGAGTACAAAGTTTCATTTCCAAAATGATTCCAACTTTGAAAAGTGCTCTTACTGGTGAGCTGGTTTTCGAAACTGTTTACACATTTGAAGGTCTAACAAAATTACCTAAAACCCGAAATGATGACTATAAAGTGAACAAAATTCTGTCTGAGAGTATCCTGGAATGTTTTACACAATGCATCACAAATTTAGTCAGCTGGCAAGTGATAAATTTGTTTAAAACGCTACTTCATCACCTTAACGGCTCTGTGGATGAATTACCAAATATAAAATGGGGTAAGTTGTAATAGAACTATTAACTTCAGAAAGACGTGCTTGGGCTCATCAGATATTAGCTAGAAATTTTGGTTTTATAAAATGTTTATGGCTACAGTTTTTTTGGTTAAATTTGATTCAATTTTCAGATACCAAAGAACTAACTTATGTGGAAATCTTAAGTATTTTAACATATTGGTTATTGAGGAGCGTACGAATAGCTGAATACTCTGTCGCTAATAGTGCTGAAGAAAAATTCGTTGCAGGATTGGAAGACCTTCGTGGAATTTTAGCCAAATTTGGAACATTGCTTTTAAATAAGGAACATGTAAGTTTTCATGTAGTGTTAAGAAGTTGACGATTTTCAATCACCATTTAACTGAAACAGGAAATTAAATAAAAACTTGAAATGAAACCCAAGCTAAATGTCAAAAAATAATAGGTACATAGTTAATGTTTGAATTGCAATTTAAGCTTTATAAGTGATGCTGTAACAATTTCAGTGTAGGTACCTAATTGATAAAAGTTAAGTAGGTAACAAATGCTTGCAGACAATGCAGTTAAACTGAAGTTTTAACTGTATTTAATTGTTTTATTTCAGAATCCTGTTCTAATGTGTGCCTTTTTGGACTTAAGTTACAACTGGGCGGAAATTTACAGGATTTTAGCATATTATTCCATTCACAATGATTTCGAAATGGTAAAAAGCGTCGAAACTGAGTACACTACATGTAACATCAGTTATTTACACTCGTATTTAACTGAGAAACAATGGTGTTTAATTTCGGAGCGAATTACAAATTTCGGAGGAGAATCTTGTAGAAATTTGTTGGTATGTTTTTTTAAGAATCGGTAGAATAAATTGTGATAATTTCCATGTGATTTTAGAATAAAATGTTCTTACAAAAGCTCGTTGTCAAGTCGATGTTCAAACCACAAAAAAACCGAGAACTAGTCGCGAATTTTGTTAAAACCATAACAGCAAACTTGAAAGAAAACTTTGAGCAAATCATCTCAAATGAATATATTGTGAACAATTTACTGGAATGCATGGATGAGTCTACGATTTTGGATTTGGGTGAAAGCGCTTTGAATGGAACAAACCGCGATGTATTGGACAATAGACTGTTGATAAACTCTGCAAATTTAGCAGCGATGAAGAAAATTAACAAATTGTTTCGACACAAACGAAAACATAGCGAAAACGAAAGTGTTAAGCAGCGCAGTTATGGCACGAGGATTTTCGGGGAAATTATTAAAAAGGATTTTTTGTATGGCGAAGACTATGATGGTTTTTCAACGAGAACCAAACAAGTTTTTTCGATGAAACATGAGAATAATCCAACGCTTTCAAATCCCAGTAGTGAAATTATAGAATATTTTCAAGTGTTCAAGCAGTTTCCAATTATTTACAGCTCGGAAAATACACAGAAAATGTTTTTGTCATATTTGTTGGCTTTACACAAGGACCTTTTGGCGATGAAAACCTTGGAAATGAAAACTAGTTGCGAAACTGTTATTATAGGTAATTATACGTGCGTTATTCTGTATAGTCCGGGGATTGATACAGTGAAGTCGAACGAAAATCTTGTATTCTATTGCCAGTTACCAGTTGAAACAATTATTCATTAGATATGGAGGACGGATTTCTGAATTTGCTTTCTAAATACTGAATAAATTGTCGTTAAATGTTTTTGGGGTAAAACTGCCTTATTTTGCTTTATACTATCACGATAAATTTCAGTTATTTCTATATGTCTATAGTTTTTAAAGTAAGTACTGCCAAGGGACTTGTGAGTTTTTAGAAGTACTTACACAAGACAAAGTGTATAACATAATTGAAATTTGACAATCAACGCTTTACAATTAAATACAAGGTTTTCAGACTAAATCCCTTGAATTAGTAGAGACTATTAATATCAGTTTTTTTCAGGCATTTTCCAACAGTTCAAGGGCAGGTTGTTGGATTTATTTGAAGATGTTACCCTACTGAGTCTTTATATTATAAATTATTTCCAAAAATTCCAACTGGCCTTTACGCTTTTGCTGGACAATGTATTCAAACACGAGATTTGCATAGAAAAATTTGCACCAGTTGTGAAAGTTATTATCGACCATTTTGAGGACCCAAATTATTTGCAATGTGGACTACTACTGTTAAACACAATAAATAAAGTACGGAACATTATTAATTATGTGTAAAACTACGACTATATTATTCCATTGTTTCAGATACGAAAATCTAGAATGTCCAAAACAGTAAAAGAAAAATCGCTTCAATTTAAATCAATGATCTGTTTTAAATTTGTCAAAATAATCAAAACAAAACAAGTGATGTCTTCTTTTTTCCAACCGTTTGTTCATGCTTTAAAAAGTCTCTTAATCAAAGATGAAAATAATTATTGTTTAAAGGATTTGTTGGAACATTTAGACGATTATGTGAATTTTGCTTTAGAGGATTTGGCTTCTGATTGTTTAAATAGGAAAGGTCATCTCATACTACTATCCGCTGTGCTGCAACATGATTTAGCTAATGAGTTTGATGAGGACTACATAGAAAAAATTTGGGGAACTTTGAAAAGTTTCCGAGTATCTCAAGAAGATTTCGATGAGTTCTCTCAGTTGATGGTTTTGATTTTTGAACATTGTTCCAACGATTTTTTTGGGATTATTACTAAAGATTTACTGGATATAACTGTAAGTCTAAACAAAATGTTACAAGTCTATTTCAATGTTACAACCCTATTTTATAGGAACAATCTTTCAAAACTAAGAATGTTAGTTTGTGTTGCCAACATTTGAAAACTTGGGAATCCATATTAGGTTGTAGTTTTAATGAGACTAAAACTAAAATATGGCAAGGTGCCCTTGAGAAAGTCCTACAATTAATTATCCAATTACTTGGAAATGATTATGAAGAACATTTGTTTAAAACCATCGTCGGATTTGAAGAAGTTTTAATACAAACTAAACAGGTATTATCACGTTTCTCATAACAATTTTTTTGGTAATATATATTTTGGTTTTTGTAGCTGCATTTGACGAGCCCTCTCATTGACATGCTGATTCTTACTATAACTTCACTAATACTTAAACAAGACGACGATTTCCATGTAATTTTTTCATTAAGTATTAACATAATGGATGGTTTGCTCAAATCTCGTAAAGCTCTATTAATGGACCGACTACCTCCATTTTTACAACAATACCGACTACTGTTAAAAGCCTTGTGTATTCGAAGTAACTCGGATTTCCAAGCTGATGTTAAAAACTTGTCCGATTCTGCACATAAATTGGAAAAACTTACAAAGAATCTAGTGAGGTTCCAAAAGGACATGTCTAGGATTTCCATGTATTTAATTGCTGATGTTTTGGAACAATATGAACAAGTCACCTTGTATCCAAATGTAAAAGTAAGAAAATTTATTTTAATTTGAGGATTTTGTTGGTTTTAACAGTGTTTCTATTCTAGATGCATTTAAATAACTGTATTTACAGTTTGATTTCGCTTTGTGATGAACATGCAGTTTCGTTTTTAATGCGGGTTTTGTCCAATGCTTCTACAGAAATATTTAAAATTATGTACGAGCACTACAACAAATATTATAGATTTACAGGAAAAGTATAGAACTTGTTTTAGAAATGTGTATTTTTATTTTAATGAATTTGTGTGAGTTATGCCGGTCCCCTCGTTATGTAGTGATATAAAAGCAAATAGATACAAATTAAGATCTCACTACCAATGTTTAGCTTTGTATGTACCTAGCTACCTACATACTAAAATTAGTAATAAGAAAATATCTCTGCTCTGATTTTAAAGACTCCAACAACCTCGAAAATTATAACGATACTCGCAAAAATAAAATATAACTGTCAGTAGAATTTTCTCTAATTTTTTTCTAGTTAAAATTAATGTTAGGTAATACGAAGAAGTTTTAAATAAAATTTCCTTGTACTTTAATAAAATAATTACTACTGCCCTCTACCTTCCATACATCGAAGCTAATAAAATTAAAATAGTAGACTTCTGTAAATCTTAATTGGTAAAGAAGAAATGTTTTTTTAGTTGTACATTACAGTAAACTGTAATATTATGGTCTAATTATTGAGATAGTTTAACATGAAATCTATAGATGTCGCTGTAAACTGTACACTTTTTTGACGTAAAATATTTGACAATTTTACTTTTATCAATCATCAAATTAACCTAAAATATTTGCTGTATTCACGTATTCTTCTAAATAAAATAATGGAACGCGACGTAGAGCAATTAAATTCAGCGTTAAACTCAGTGAAAATATTGCGTTCAAATGTCCGTTGTGTATTTGAATCAGTTAGCAATGGATTACGCGCCGATCATGGAGATGAAGGCAAAGAAAGCAAATTTATCCTGGAACTTCAGGAGCTGCTCACTACAGTCAACAATAACTTAAGGTAGGTAGTTTTGGCTATATTTGTACAATTTCTATAGCTGTGTTTTATAGGGATGTTGAAAATTCCGTCGCAAATTTAACACCGCTACCCGGGCCTTTTAGTTTGGGGAACACCGGCCATTTGGGGCAAGAAACTACTTTGGAAAGACAAGCATTATATGGCCAATTGGTTAACAGTTACAAATGGACGGATAAAGTAGGTCTTTGTGTTGTATTTATTTTATTAACGAAAACTTTGTTGGAGAAGTATGGATTAATATCCCTTATCTAAAACAATTTTTTGTTTTAGATAAGGGAGTATAGTGCGTTAGCAGGAAACATTCTGGCAACCAACTCTTTCAATAAAACGTACAAAACGTTTAGTACAGCTAAACGTAGGAAAACCCAGACTAGTAACCATAACGTGCCACCAGAGTAAGTAGGTATACTATAAGAGAATGATTTTTACTTTAGGATTTATTTTAGGGTAATCGAGAATCTAATTTCAAGTATCGATAGACTATTTACTGATGTTACTATTACAACAAATCGACCATTCGCTCCTAATCCCGTTATTCAGGTAATAAATAAACCGTGTTAATGTACCGAAAGAAACTCCTAACGACACCTCTATTTTGTAGGCAAATTTAGGACGAGTACTTAAAGCTATTATTGCATTTAAAGGACTAATGATTGAGTGGGTGGTAGTTAAACTTCATACGGAATCTAACGATTTATGGACCGAGTCTAGACATAAAGTTTTTCGAAAAGTTACAGAGAATTGTCACGCTGCAATGTGTCATTTCCATTCACCGATGATGCCTGAGTTGGCAGTACGATCTTTTATGGTAAATAAGTTGTAAAAGTTGTAGGTAGAAATGTTATTTTTTGTTTTTTAGCACTGGTTCCACAGCTACAACTGTTTGTTTACTAGCGCATGTAAAAGATGTGGAAATCATTTACATAACAGTTTACCACCCACTTGGAGAGATTTACGTACATTGGAACCTTATCATGAGGAATGTAAATAATTGAATTATATTTTGTATTTTATTTTATTTTAATTTATATGTCAGTAGGTATACAGAAACAAACAGTTTTATTTCACTGAAAAATTTATTAAAATATATTCTACGATTAAAAAAACTTATTCTCTAAAATTAACCTCAGTTCCTCAGTACTACTACTTATCTCATTTATGCTCAGTACTAAAAAATTTTTAAAATGTTTAGTTATTCATGGACTTTATTTTCTTGGATTCATTATTTTCTTATAGGTAGTACAGATTTCTACCACTGTTTCACACAACATGCCAGTAGATGTCGCAGCATATCTGTCATGGATGTCCAAAACCATATGTCATTCTGTTAAATGTAACAAGGCGCATTGCGGTACATACTTAACGAAAAACTAGTTTCCACATCCATAAAACAAAACGCACTGCTTTAATGTGAAATAATATCGGTAAATATCCAACCAGAACACATCCATTTTAATGAAAGAAAGAAGAATGCCACCAAGACTGTTGAGTGAAGAAGAACGAAAAGCAACTCTTTATCTGCACGAGTTGCCACAAGAAGATGAAGAACGTCTGGGAAAGTTGTTTTCCAAGTTGGACAAAAACGGAAATGGAAAGATTGATATCCACGATTTGTCGTCGTCTTTGAAGGAGCATGGGGTACATCACAGATACGCCGAGGTATGTTTACTAGAATGTGTCTAAATGGTTACCAATTAGCACTGTGCACGCGGTTTGCTTCTAAATCTAAAGCTTATTTAACCTGTGCTAGTTTATTTAGGACAAATTGAATTTATCGGGGTGTTTGTGTATAAAACCCTTGGAAAATTTGGGGATTATGGCTGGAAAAAACCGATTTGGTAACGAGGTCAACACGTGGATTTATAAACTAAACTAGGTGAAATATAGATATTTTATTTAAACAACATTGTTATTTAATGTGTTGCACAATATTGCGGCTCTTTCGCAAGTTTCTGAATCTTTGTTGTCGGAATTTGTAGCTAAATTATGTATTCCTGAACTTGACCATGCCGAATCGATTTTTATACAAAGAGTAGAACATGGTCCCTCGTGTTTTTAATATACACGTGACTAAGTTGTTTATTTGTTTATCAAGCAACAAAGTTATAAAAAAATGATTATTTTTTAGAGATTACCCCCTTTTTATTTTTTTAATACATACTAATTAAAATTGAAAAAATCGTTGCTTTTAAACTAGAATTTTATTAGAAATCCTACCTATGTATGTATGTACATAGTTTTAAATACCGTGCATCATCCAAACTGTACATACTGTATAATTGAGACTTTTGAATTATTTCCAAATTACAGTAAATTGTCTTGTTATGCAAATAATAGTCGTAATAGCCTGTTTTATTTTAATTGGAACATTTGCTGTACAAAACAGTAACACGGTTCATGCTTAGCAAAACTCTTAATTTCCGCATTTTTCCGCCTATATTCATTAAATCCGATGGTTAATTTTAGAACAGTCTATTATTAGTAGTGGAACGAAATCCAACTCGTAATAGTGAAAGTTGACTGTTGTCTTAAAAATAATGAAATTTTGCTTTTATGATGGTCACTGTATTGACCATGAGGTTATTTTAAGTTCTGGTTTTTGTGAAGAAGTTATTAAAAATTGTTGTTTTAGAAATTTCTCAAGAGCACCAAGTCGAAAAGTGGAGATTTGTCGCTGGCCGATTTTATTTATTATGTGAGGGAGCACGAGAAGAATTTGCGCTTACACTTTTCCAATCTAGATAAAAATAAGGATGGTAAGGGAAATTTCTAATTTACCTATCTATCGTAATATTTTTGTTGTTTGCTTTCTATTAGCTTCATTCAGAAATACAAGTCGCTTTTGGTGATTTTTTTTGTTTTATCATATCTAGTGAAAACTAGTTTAATATTTTGGACCAAACCCAACAAAATATAATATGTAGGTATATAAAAAGCTTTGTGGAACAAGCAGTGTTTTATGGTTTCAGTTTTTCACGTGTACTATATTATCGTTGGCAATCCGTCCGAAGGTTAAGAATTCCACGTGTTTGCCAAGTTTTTAAGTCTGGTTTGGATTCCCCAAACAAATGCGCTTAAAACCGAATTGACATAAATGTTTACATGGAAATGTTGTACATTATTAAGCGGAAATTTTACGATTGTTTTCGTCGCTTTTGTGTGACTGTTTGCTTTGTGTATTTCAGGCAAAATTGATTTGGATGAATTGATTCGTGCATTCAACGATCTTGGAATCCCCCTAGACAGAATGGAGGCTACAAATCTGTTACAGAGGTATCTAAAAGTTTGTACGTCGTGTTTTAATTTTCTCCGAAACTTATTACAATATAAATTATCCCCAGAGTCGAACTTTTAAGTACAAAGTTCTTTAAAATTTCAGTTTGAAACAAATTTAATTGTTGGATTAATCGACTCCGGACATAGGTAACAAAAAACGAAAACCGTAAATACTGGTGTATAAAACGACCAGCGAAATTATTTTGTTATTAAAGACTTTTCCGCTTTTTCGCACTGTTGAGATGGATTATTTAATAAAAACCACTTCAGATCAGATTTTCTTAAAATTTTGAATCTTAATATGTGCATAATTGCATTGAAATTATTAATTTTCAAATGTTATTACAAAAAACACAGTTTTCGAAGCAATACTTAGTTGGATTTTTTGAAAATTGTAAACTAAACAAAAATTCGAACTAGTGATTCTAAAACCATTACTCAAGAATTGTGTCGTTTTATATAACAGTATATTGGTAATTTGTGTCGGTTTGTTTAGAAAAAGATGCCTTTTATTTGTAGTTATAGAATTAATTAAAACACAGACGATAGTAAAATCGTTTTTTTTTTACTTGATCAACTTGATACTTAAAAAATGTTAACACAAGCGCTAAAATGATTTTATTATAAATTGTGCTTGCAGCTCATAAACATTTTGGTCTTTTTGCTAAAGCTAAATTAATGTTTCATCCTACAATTTTCTCCCTTTCCGTATGCTCTTGATGGTGTAAATAATTCTTTGTTGCTTTCGGTTAGAATCAAGTTGAAACTATCAGTTTTTTTCGTTAATAACTTGGTGGGGTTTTCTAGGATGGATCAAGATGGTAGTTTGAATATTAGTTATGATGAGTGGAGGGATTTTTTGCTGTTGGCCCCCAGTACTAACATTCAGGACTTGATCACCTATTGGAGGCACTCAACTGTAAGTATTTGTTGGCGGATTATTTTTAGATCAATGTACGTGCCAGAAAAAATAGTAAATAAATAGTCGTGATATTTTTGCATACTCGTATCTGATAAAAATATTGTTTTCGTTATGTTAATCTATTAGACAACAAGCAAATTTTATTGGAAGACAAATATTTTGGTTTAAATAACGTAGATTATGTTTGATTATGTATCTACACGGGTTGGTTTAATGAACAGTGATATAAACAAATATATAAAGTTATTTTGTTTACAGTATTGCCTCGAGTCTAGTTTTTTTTAACATTTTTCCACATAGTATATGACATGAGTGCATAGTATCGAAATAAAGTCATGACACATGGGAAGTATAAAAATAAAACCTATTAATTTTTCCTGTACCGATTATAAAACGTTACAATTCCCTTAGTTAATGTTAATTTTTATCCAATTTCAAAACTAAAGATCACAAACAATTAACAACAACAATAAATAAAATAAATATTTGTCTTTGGAACGAATATTAAAATGAAACACTGGTACAAAATTAAGTAATTTCGATTTCCCAACTGTAATCTGCTTTAGCAACTGTCTGTATTAATAAAATGAAATAAGTTAAGTGTAGGGGTCGCTTAATTTTGATAATTCAAGGCTAATAATCGTATGATTTTTTTTTTTAACAAATAAAAAACGTATTAAAGTGGGGTAGTTTTTGTTAGTAACAAATGTAAATTTCACAGTATTTCTCTGATAATACAAGTGAGATTACTTTATTTGGCAAGCAGGAAATAACGCATATTTTTCCTGAGATAAATTTGATGCTTATCAAGAAATTTAAGAAATAATCTTTTATTCTACAAAACGCATTGTTTCACAATCTTACAGAAAACAAAGTTCAAAATACTAGAAACCGGATCCAATTTATCACTAGAAAGAATATTATCAAATCGAAAAAAATCGTCACCCAACAACAATATTTCACTCTAGTACACTATTTAATTTAAATTGGTTAACAACTTTGTTGTGACCCGGCAGACGAGCCCCCAAACTTGATAAATTGTCTACTGTCCGAGAGAATCAATCGCACATTTCCTGTACAAAGCACAATTTACTAACTCGCATTTTCCATTTGATACACGTGTGGATGATTTTTAGATGATTTATCCAAACTAAGGTCAAATAAAAAGATAAACATTTTTCGACTTACAATTAGGGAAATAATATTCAATTAGATTTTATTAGTCTACGTTTATCTGTTATGATTTTTGTATAGTTACAAGACGGTACAGAAAAATAGCTGGGTACTTTCTAATTGTGGGAAACCGTCACAGTGTGTGATATTTTTGTTTAGTACCAATTTATTTTTAGCGAATTTATACTAATTGTCTTGAAATAACCTTTGAATTCATCCGTTATATCTAAGGAATAAAATAAATTATAAAACTATAAATATTTTCGCTGTAATTGTTCAAAGAGGATGACAAAAATAGCCGCATTTTTTAAACTTTGTTCTTAGAACGAAAGATTTGTGCATTTTGGTAATCTGGTAGTTTTATAATTATTATACATTGTTTGGAAAATACTAATGATACACATTATTTCCAAGAATGTTTAGATAATAACTTTTTACAATTTCTAAAGAGATAACAATGTTTAAATAATGGGTAGGTATATTGGTCTATCCAATTACTACATGTTTATAATTACATTATAAGCAATAACTGCATTCTTTCAAACAAATCCAATTATTTTATTTGAGCATAACACACTGTTTATATTAATTTTGTCTGAGTTTGTTTTATTAAAAAGACTTCAGGTCATTATTACTTCATAAGAAAGTAAAAATGTATGTACTCAGTATTTAAGCCTACTGATAGTAATTCGAATTCGGATATCTGTCTTCATAATCCTATAATTCGTCATCCATTCAAACAGTACAGAGATCAAATTGTCGGGCCGTAGTATCAAGGCACCAGCACCAGTTGTGATAATCAAATCACTCCATTTGCCCCACCAACTCATACAGCCGCTCTAATCTATCTAGTGTTCAGCCAGCCAGCAGTTTACCTTTACATTTTAATTTAGACATTCTCCCGGCCGGTTGCGCTTACTCATCCAGTCAACTGCGGTTATGAGTGAATCTGTATTAAATTTGAAAGTGAGCTTCCGGTCTATGAGAACTATGTGTTAAAAACCAAAGAGTACAATTGAATCTCAATTATTGTGATAATATATTAAGTGAAAGTGATTTATTTAGTTAAGTTAGAAAAATTGAACGGAAGAAAAATGTTTGAACAGGAGTTTACCCCCAATCACATTCCAGATGTTGTGGAGGAGTTAAGAGTGATCTTGCGGGAGCTTTTTAAGGTACAGAAACAGGAAGGAGACTAGTTAACCGTGAAATTTTTGTGGTTGTTAGGAAATTTGGTCTAGAAGTGAATGTTATTAATTATAAAAAAGGTGCGAAATTTTTTCCAAGGTTCCAATTTCCAAGTAATATTTATAATTTTCATCTAATTATCGTCTAAAATTGTTGGCTCCCTTTTGACATTTTCACTTTTCCTTGGCAGCCTCCGCATCAAGCTATTTTAATCCCTCAGTTGGTTATCTACCTTTTTAGTGTGTTTTATCTATCACATCATTGTGCTGATATCGATTGAATTTGGCCATGGATAGTCTCGATGTAGACCTTTCAATTGATATTTTATTGAAGTTAAGTAGGTAGTCAGTATGAAATTTGTCGCCGTTACCAAGCAACAATTTGTAATACCCATGCGGAGTTACGTCAGAGCGCTCGCGGTATTTCACGTGTATGTATTATCTGACGTCATGTGACGTAATGTTCGCTGAATTGGAATTTGGCATGGTCCAGTGTAGGAGGTGATGGGACACTCCCGCTAATTATTTTCAGATGACTTGACCTTGATTTCATTTTCTATTTCATTTGAACTGTTTTAAGTCTTTTTACTGATTTATCGCAATGGCTCTTGGAATTTGATAACCCTCAAGTTTTTTTCTTGTTATTTATCGTGATGATAATGCGACGATATAATTTTGCAGAGTATTGCTTAGTCTAATTTCTAAGATCGGGAGTAAAAGGTGGTTTTGAAAATATTTATTTGAAAATGTCGCTGTTTGTTGTGGTTTTTAATAAAAATAAAAGAAATGTTTTGGCTTTTAGTTTTTGGATGCTCGAGGTAAAACCTATAATCCTATTCAAATTAAACAATGTTTTTTGGTATGCATATTCGTCTAGTTGTAAGGAAAGTACAAATTAGGTACTCTAATTAAATAGAATAGAATAGAGAATAGAAAGCTTTATTATTTCACAAAACCTGAAATAATAATTCTGCAACTGAAAGCTAACTTTAATTTCATTTTATTAATTTTAATAATTTAAATATAATAAGTTAATGACACCCGATCTGTTATCGATGGAATTTATTTTATGTTCTCATAAATCATTGTAGTCTAGTCTGGAGTACAATTATTATTCTGTTGTATCTTATCGTGTTTCAGGATATATGTACTTGTACTTTGAGTTTTTTTATCTGCATTAATTGGAATAATTTTACATTTAAAACCATGCTGGGTTTTTTTTTTAATTGAACCTCGAAAATTATTAGAAATCCTTATTAACAGTTTTTGAATGATAAAATATCTGATGTGCCCAACACATGACTTTCTTATACGGATAGTATCACAATAATTACTTTTCGACCCTCGGATTCAACTATCAAAGCGCGCTATGAGAAATATAAAGTGTTTTAGGAATATCTCGTTTTTTTGAAATTTTTTTGACGGAATTAAAAAAAAAAGTTTAAACAAAATTTGTTCAAAATTCAATTCTAAATCAATGTTAAAGAATAAAAAAATCTCATAAATTGTTTATTTTTCAAGATATTCTTAAAAAACCTAAAAATGTCATCAGGTAACTGTCACTTGTTTTGGTGCTAGATGAAAAACATTGAATGTGGCACCCACAATTTTGTTCAAACTCTTAAATATGAAATTTGAATCAAATCCGATAACTCGTTTTTGAGTTATGGTGGATACAGACAGACAGACAGACAGACATCATGGCGAAAATGGTCAAAATGGATTCAGGGGCCCTCAAAACGTGTAAATCCATCAAAATCTCGAAGTCGAAAAAAATCACGATTACTATACTTCCTTATACTACGTATAAGAAAGTAAAAAATTATAATTCCAATTTGAAACATCTTATTAGCTAGCAGTAGTTTCCTTCAAATTGAGTTATTTTATAGACTAGGTACTTATTGCTACTACCTATGTTGTTTTATAAAGGAAAATTATTAATCGTGTTCCCATGGAGATTTTTGTAATAAAAGAGGGATTTTATGCCTTTTACAAATAACCTTATATTATTGTGACTGGTTTAATATTATTCAATTCAAAACATGACTTTTCTTAATGTCTTATGTAGTTTTTTGGCGTTACACTTTATTGCAATGCAAAAATAAGACACGCAAATTAATCGATTAAAGTTGAATTGGTCTTCGAAAATTACTATTACATATTATAAAACTATTTTCAGTTGGTTTATAATGTTGTCTGTAGTAAACAATGCCCAGCCCAATACAAATATCGAAGGTACGTTTTCCTAATCGTTTCAATATTATGGAGTTTTGCTTAACTAACTAAGCATATTGTCGTAAATCTTTATTTTAATAAATACATAAAAATCTCACGATCTTATTCTGATTTCAGTACCTGGACATCGGGGAGGACATGAATATACCTGATGATTTTACACAGAGTGAAATGCAAACGGGAATGTGGTGGCGACATTTGGCTGGTGGTGGCATCGCGGGCGCCGTCTCACGAACTTGTACAGCTCCTCTAGACAGACTGAAAGTGTTTTTACAAGTAAGTACCAGATTTTAACTACCTACTCTTGGACTTGTCAGCTTTAGATGAACTAAACTAATAGTAGATTAGAGTTTTTTTTTGTCCTAAATCAACTTTTATCTATAATTTAAGTAAAAATATGACATTCTAGCAACATTTTAGAACTACTAAACTGATGTATGTTAAAACTTTTCGACATGCCCCCCAGTAGTTAAATTTCAAAGAATTTTATTTAAAAACTCTAGTACTAATTTGAATTTCGTTTTAGGTGCAACCAACAAAACAAAAAATAGGCGACTGTTTCAAAAATATGGTAAAAGAGGGCGGTTTGACTGGCCTTTGGAGGGGCAACGGAATAAATGTCTTGAAAATCGCTCCAGAATCCGCAATAAAATTTGCCGCATATGAGCAAGTCAAACGACTGATAAAAGGCGATTCGACTCACACATTAAGCATTTACGAAAGGTTCTTCGCGGGGGCGATGGCGGGGGGTATAAGTCAAACGGCGATTTATCCTTTAGAAGTATTGAAAACTCGATTGGCTTTGAGGAAAACTGGACAATATAAAAGCATCGCCGATGCAGCTTACAAAATTTACGTTAGTGAGGGTTTGAGGAGCTTCTACAGAGGTTACATTCCAAATATTCTAGGGATTATACCATACGCCGGTATTGATTTGGCTGTGTATGAAACATTGAAGAAAAAGTATTTTATGACGCATTCAAGCAACGAACAGCCGAGCTTCTGGATGTTGTTGGCTTGTGGAAGTGCGTCGAGTACCTTGGGGCAAATGTGCTCGTATCCACTAGCTTTGATTCGAACCCGGTTACAAGCACAAGGTAAGTTTGATTTTGCTCTTCACATTTGGAACATTACTTAATTTTCAAAAATTTTTTTAGTGGTTCACACAACTGTTGATCCACGAACTGTGTCCATGACTGGAGTCTTTAAGACGATTATGGAGAAGGAAGGTGTTTTCGGGTTATACCGAGGGATAACTCCGAATTTCATCAAAGTAATGCCAGCTGTGAGCATCAGTTATGTTGTCTATGAATATTCCAGTCGACTTCTTGGAGTTAACATGACGTGATGCTGGAGCACTTTAGGAACAAATTATTTATTTCTAATTGTAATTGATTTCATCTTGTTGATGCCCGATGAGCAGCCAGAGATATATCTAGCAACGTGGATTGCTTAGTTGTTAATTTATTTATTTGTACAGAAAAACCAACTCGTTTTTAAGGTTTCTTCTTCTCTTCTTATAGGCTGTAATTGACTACAAAACTATAAGACATTTCAAAATAATAAGCTTCAAATTATATTATAAGCAATTTTTAAACAAGTCTCAATGTTAATTCCAATTTTAATTACAAATGATGAAGGTATCTATTGCGTATTATTCTTGTGAAATAACTGTGGATCTAAAAGCACTCGTTTTATTCCAAAATACTAAGAATGGGAGAAAGATTGTGATGTACTTAATATTTTAATAATATAATATGGTATTTATTATACTATAGTTATTTATATAAATAAAATTTTAAATTATAAAGACATTATAGTTTTACTTTTCCAAGTGCACACCCGCTTCCTTATCTACAATCCAATACAGTGAGCCTTCAGTTGGCTTTACTCTAGTTGACGGAAGGTCTTCTTTGTCTACGAGAATTTTCTAAAAAAAAAAACAATTACAATTTTTATAGCTAAAACTTCATAGTAACACATTTTCTGAAGAACTTCAATATTTTAATTTAGGTAGGTACAGTTAATTTCACGGAAATCGACTATACCTAATATTTTCCTGTGTTACAATGGGCGCGCTTAGCGAGTGCAGCTGCTTAGTTAGCGGAAATGATTTGCTGACTTCGCTGACAAGACAGCGCTACTTACTTCAGTCAGCTGCTAACTACGCAGCGCAAGCATCAGCGAATGCAGCGCAGTCAGCTACTCAACATGTTGCGTTCGCTAAACGCGCCCAATGCCTTTGTTTGATTGACGTTTATTGTAAAATTGACAAATTAAGTACATATTTGCATCCGCAGCCAAAAATCATAATGTCAAAACTTACTGAACTACTCAATGATCAAAAATAACCTAACTTTCTAAAGCCGTGTTCATGATGTGAAAAAAAGTTAAAAAAGCGTTCACTTCATTTATTACGTGTAGTCGATTTCCGTGCAACTAACTGTACTTTGAGTATTATGTAATTAATTGAAATCGAAATTTATTTAAGGGTTGTGAGTTTAGTATTGGATTTCTAAGAGTACCTATTTAATTTATAACAAAATTATAGATATAATCTTATAAATACCTCTTACTGATTCTAAGAGAAAAGCATTTACCTTGATCATCTCCGCTTTCTCCTTTCCACTAATAGCGAACACACAATTCAATGCATTATTGATAACAGGAAAAGTCATCGTGATCCTACTTGGTGGCGGTTTAGGAGAATCTGTAATAGGAGCAATCCATTTCTTGGTTTCAACCAAAAGTTTATGTCCCGGAAACAAAGAACAAGTGTGTCCGTCTGGACCCATTCCCAAAAGCAGCATATCGAATCTTGGACAAATTGAACCAACTCCGAAATGTTTCTCTATTTGTTTAGAATAATCATCAGCAGCCTCCTGGGCTTTAAAACAGGCACTTAGTAAAATCAACAGGTGGTGGTTCAAAAATAAAACATACCTGAAACACTTTGTTTAACTCTGACGAATTGTTCCGGTTTTAAGTTAACTTTGTTAGTGTCGATTAGATGCTTTCTATAGTGACCAAAAGTTGAATCTGCATCGTTTTCAGGAACTAAACGCTCGTCACAAAAAAAGAATTTCCATTTGGTGAAGTCTGACTTAATAGTTGGTAAACCAATGGTTAGGAATGTTGCTAAAGATCCTCCTGATAAAAGCCCAAAATAGTTTTCTTATGTTGTCTTAATGGTTGTAATAATTACTTACCGGATAATCCAATGTTAAAAACATCCTTTTTTCGTATAGCTGTTTCCGCAGCTGCTGAAATCACATTCATTAAATTCTCTATAACTTCATCACGAGTTTCCACCAAAAGTAAATGCATTTTAGTTGTTTAGAAGGCGATTAATGCAGGTTTATCAATTGGATTTAGATATACCAGTTCATATGGAAATTTGAACTTACAGAACAATGTTAAGAAGTACTAACCACATATTAAAATGTGGCCACATTTGATTTCCTGGAGCTAAAAAGCGCCAATTTTAAACATTTTTTATGCAGTAATAGGTTTCGTGGCAGAACATCGAAGTTTGATTTCGTATTTAATTTTATGAGTACCTATATAAATCTTGTCAGTCACAAAATTCATAAAATTTACTGAAAATAAAATAAGAGGCAATAAAAACTTATTTGAACTGACAGCATTGACAGAATTGCCATCATAATCACTATAAATCCCCATAAAAATTCCTAAAAAGTAAGAAAATATATTTTCATCTTTTTCTAACACATAGATATCTTAAGAGTAAGATATCTGTGTTCTAACATCACTTTGACCCCGCACTCCCGTATTTTGCAATCAACTTAATGTGGTCACGTGACAGTGACTCTTTCGGTACCTTGGCATCTCTGGTATTTATCAGTAATTAATTAGAAGTAACCTCTTTTATGTTTAAGTCAAGAAAAACTGTTGAGTTGTTGCTTTGTTTGGTTTTTGTTCATGTTTTAATTTCCGTATGATTAATTTCGAATTTGGCGCCATAATTCGCGCACATGGCCAACACCGAATCGATCAAACAGGCAACTGTTTCTGTTCTTATCTGACTAGTGGCTGTCACATTTCGCTCCACTAAAAATTTTTTCCATCAAAATGTGTGGTACCCCCTCGTATTGAAGCATTTGAATACCACATAGTTTCCATTTTTTTTTGCGTGAATACGAGTTGAAACTAGTGATCAGCCCCACAAGTCTCCGATTAAATTTAGGTAAAAAAAAATAAGAAAATGGGTAATGTACACGCTTATTCTTCTTCACCACCACCACCTCCGCCGCCATCCACTTTCCAAAAGGGTAAACCATGCCCACCCAAGTTGGATTCAGTAGATGTCACTTCTGAGAATGAAACATTAGAAAATCCTGGACCACTAGAAGATATCCACGCGAAATGCAAAAGTAAGTAGAAGATTCCTAACCTAGAATTAACATTTATTTTTGATGGGTTTTTAGATGTGTTTCCTGCATGTTTCGAGGGTGCTCGAGTTATGCTAACGAGAGGTCTTAGCAATCATTTTCAAATATCTCACACGATTAACATGAGTTCTGTTACGCCAAGTGGATACAGATTTGGAGCGACTTATGTAGGAACTAAACAATTATCACCTAGTGAAGCTTATCCTATTTTACTAGGCGATATAGACCCGTCTGGTAATTTGAACTCTACCATAATCCACCAGATTTGGCCTAATTTACAAGCCAAGTTCGGAGCTCAGGTATATGAGAAACTCATGTGAGTTTACTCGAACTTATTTTATTGGTTTCAAGGTGCAAAACTCAAAGTTTACTGTTGGACAATTAACAATGAACTACAAAGGAGAAGACTACACTGCCAGTTGTACCGTAGCCAATCCCGATATAATTAATGGATCAGGTGTGGTTGTCTTGCACTATCTTCAAGCTGTTACCTCGAGGTTGGCGCTTGGTTCCGAATTGGCTTATCAGAAAGGCCCCGGGATACCAGGCGGGGAAATAGCGTTACTAAGTGCAGCTGCAAAGTACGTGCAATGCAATTATATTAGAAGATTATCCTCAAAAAGCAATTTTTCTTACTTTTCGTAGGTACACAACGGAAAACTATCAAGTATCGGGAACTGTAGGTGTGTCCGGCATTCATTTATGTTACTATCAAAAGGCCAGCAGTCAATTGCAGATTGGTGTTGAGTTGGAAGCGAACCATCGAATGCAAGAGGCTGTAGCGTCTATTGGATATCAAGTTGATTTACCGAAGAGTGAAGTGGTTTTTAAAGGTATTATGAGAGAAACTCCTGTGTTCTTTATGTAGGTAATTATTTACTTTTGCAGGACATGTAGACTCTAACTGGTCGGTGGGTGCAGTTCTAGAGAAGAAACTAGCACCTCTTCCGTTTACTTTAGCTCTAAGTGGACTAATGAATCACAATAAAAATCAATTTAGACTTGGCGTTGGAATTCTTATCGGGTAGTTGGTTGGCTTGTAAAAAAATCTTGAATTAGTGTTTCAAATTCATGTCTGTTGCCGCTGAGGACCTTTAACAGTTATTATAGTCATGTTCATCCCATCTACCACAACTCTACAAACTTTTTTTACATTTGTTTAAAGTTTTTTTTTTTTCGTTTGCCAAGTTGATTTTTTCTTTTGTATATAAAATAGCTTTTATTTGTGGAATACACGTCGAAATTAAACAGTTTACATCATGATGTTTTTTGTTTCGTTGTAGTAGGGAACCAACTAAATTTTATAAAGAATACTTCAATGCAGTTGTATTCAACACTACAAGTCGCACGTTTACACTTCGTATTTATTTGTAAGAAACTTCGACTGTTTGCCTAGATAATTTTTTTTATATTATATCTAATACAAACATAATTGTGTTGAATTTATAGTTTTCGAAACAACTCGGTTTCTCTCTGTATGATGATGTTACATAAGAGGCAAATTGGTTCTTTTTGTTACTTTTTTTACAGTGTAAATTTTAAATAATGTAAAATAGTAGAAAGAATTAAAATATATTGTTGACAAGTAATAAATTTGATTTTACTTCTTAAAAACAAAGTCCACAATTAATTCTATAAACATAATAAGCAAAATAAAGTCATTTCCTAGATCGCCCTGGTCCCTTTTTACCTCCTGACACTTGCTTGTCCTTAGATTTATTACTTAACAACGGGTGTACTTCTATAAAAAAAGATTTACATTTATATGAAAAATACAGGATGTTTGAAAACGAAAGGGACATTGAAGCATAAGTGCATCTCATCAAAATATGATTTTGTTTTTGGTATAATTAAATTGTAACGTACAGTGGACCCAGTGGTAAATTGCCGATACAATTGTGTGCGCAGTTATTTTCCCTAGCTCCCCCACTATGTAGTAGGACATTTGTGTTTCGGCTCAAAACACCAGTACAATCTGGAGAAAAATGTGTTTTAACTTAAATCTTCGCACTTAATATATACAAATTGTATGTTTTTTCTTCCTCTGATTGTTTTAGTAGTCAAACAGTTTCCTGCTTCTGTCATTTTCTGTGCACAGCATCGGCGACTTACCATTGGGCCCACTGTAGTGATCTTTCGTTTCCCAAAACCTTAAGTCATAAGTAATACCGATAACATAATATAACAAAAAAACCCACCTCCATCATTGATATTTTCCAGTGCTATATCATACTGCTTGTATTTTTTCTTTTTAGCCGGCGGGGGTCCACCAATCTGCGTAGATGGAGCTAGATTAGTCTCATTTGCCGTCCAGGTGTCCTCAGGATCCTCAATCTAAACAAGCAGCATTATTAGAATAATAAATACCTAACATAATATCCTCGAACGAGATAATTACTTCAGGTGCAATTGGTAAAAATTGCAGACAATCTGTATTTTCGTTTTCTTCGTCCGAACTGCAAAAAGCCGCTACTGGGTCCACCATACAAACATCCACCTAAAACAACAACATTAGGTTTACGAATAATTTAAAGCAAATGAATACAAAAACGTAACGGGAATCAAAATATACCTACATTCAATATGTACCTAATCTTTTTTTAATATCTAATTTTCTACACCAAGAAAAGGACTACCTACCTCTAAATCCGTATCCTCTTTAGCGTCACCGCCACTGGCTACGGATTTATCCTCGTCTGTAAGATCGAATTCACTTTCACGTTCTTCATATTCGACATTTTCATCCAATTCCTTGAAATCGGGTGCAAAAGCTGACCAGTTTTCAACTTGATTTTGAGCCCACACACTTACTACACCTTTAGAAGAAAAAAAGTTTACAAGGGCTATTAGCACAGAAATAATATGTATGTATATAACACACCTGAAGATATACTTGCGATGATTGGTCGGACTGGATGCCATGCAACATCTAACAGGAGCTCACCTTTAGTCCCATGGAGAATTTTTACCAAATTGCCAATGGCTTTTTCCCAGATGTACAACGCATGTTGTCTGGCTGAACCAGCACAAATGTACTCACCGTCTCCGGAAAAGCAACACTTTTTCCACATAGTTCTACAATAGAAAGTTTAATAAATCCCAAATAATTGTTAGTAGTCTATTAAGATAGCAAAAGTTGCTTAATATTAGTTCACTACTCTTTAGTCCAGAGACAATAATATTTGCAGTTTTTGTTGAAAATGAATTAATCTTTCTACCAGAAAGCTAACTTGCATTTTAGTATAGGTACCTCTGCACAAAATAATTCCTTACTTATTAACTAAATCTTGAAGTTTTTGAATGGGTTCTGGTTCACCGTCTTTCCCACAAGCTAAAACTTCTTTACTATCGTAAACTCGGATAACTCGATCAGCAGTGTTTATAAGAAAGCAACTAAAAGAAAACAGTTTACTACCATGATGTTACATTCTTTTCTTGAGAACTTACTCGCCCCTTCTGGCAAATTCTATGCTTCTCACTGCTGTTGCACTTGAAGAGCCCAAAACAATCCTAAAACTTGCCTTAACATCCAACGTATGCGAATCCAAAACTAACACTTTCCCCTTTGCGTTTCCAGTATAAACATAATCACCACGCCTGTCAAAAGACGCAGCGATATTTAAATCCCCCTAAAAATATAAGCGATACAACCAGTTAAATCTTTGCTGTTTTTGTGGCAAATTACATCCTCATCGATGGGTAAAACTTGATGTCCTCCGTTTGTATCCACTAAAACCGCTGCATGTCTCATAGGACAAACTAACAATCTTTCCAAACTTCTAGGTTCAAATTGTACTTTAAGAACGGGACAGGGAAACCGGTACTTTTGCTCGCATTCTCCAGATAAAATGTCCCAAATTGAGACAGTATTATCGGTGGAAGCCGAGGCTATTTTGTGACCATTTCGCGACCAACTGATGCTGCAAACTGGGTGAACGTGCGCCGATATAATTTTGGCGATTCCACGAGTGAGAAAGTCCCAAATTACTATGCGCCCATCGTTACAGCCTACAGCAAGTAGAGTACCGCGTTTGTTAAAAGCACAAGTAACAGCTATTGATTGGGAGTCAAGGGCTCCATCAAATTCCTGTAAAATAATTTTGTAACCGGTAACTTTTAGTAAGATCACGTACCTATTTACCTCTGGATAATTTTGTCCAAACGATTCTAAAACAGACAAATACAGTTACTTGACATTATTAAATAGTTTAGGAACTTACCTAATAGTTCCAAATTCATAATTTTATGTAAATAACATGAAAATTAATTGTTCAATTATTATTATTTTCATATAATTATGATACACAATTTTTGGATAAACAAATACAAAACCTTGTGTAGCTAACTTCATAATAACCAGTGTTGCCAACTATAAAACTACAAAATACAGTCCAGCAGAAAATAAATAATAATAGTACTATTCCGTGAATACAATCTACTCATTTTTGTATAATTATTATAGAATAATTCATTATTATTATTTTCTTAAGTATTTCTTTGAAATAAATGAAAAATGTTGCTAGTTGACGACCGTAACATACTAACATAACAATTTAGTTGTGTGAACTGGTTTTGGTACCATACTTAAAACAATTATAAACCCTACGTTCTTTCCATTGCAAATATAACCTAACCTCATCTAGGACCAACCTCCTAACCTCCTAACCGCCTAACCACCTAAACTACTTTTCTTTACAGTTTACAAAGTGACTGAGAGTACACGTGCAAAAACTACCCTCTCTCCCAACTTCTCAGCTGTTTAAACGGCGTCTCTTGTCGGTTAGTAAAAAGGAAGTGTCTGCTCCACGGTTGCAATTATTTTATTTAGAACAGAGAGGCATGCGTACGGGTTTCTTCAAAAACATTTTATTGAATAAAACGTACGCCACTGGTTTTTTTGCAGCACCAATATGCAGAGAGTATTTTCCATTCAATTTAGAAACTTTTTCGTATCTTATAATTTTTTGATAACTTAACTCAAAATAACCTAATAGTACAGTAAATAAGGGAGAAAAAAAGGCTTCAAATAGACTTTTTTTACCCTGCAGCCAATTTTTGTAGAATCTTCTAGAGGGTCACCCTGTAAGTTTAAAACTGAGTTTTTGTATTCGTAGACCCCGCTGTTTCTTCAGCAACCCTTAATTAAAGTTGATTTTTTTTATTTATTAAATAACTTCTTTCCTATTAGATTTCCGAAAAAAAAAACATCAGCACAAAGCAGTACAAATTGTGAATTGATAAAACATTACGGTTGTCAGGCGAATCAAATTTAAGTAGATTTGTTTTAAAGGGGTCCATTCCGGTTTTTTCTGAATAATAATAAATAATAAAAAACACGCAATACATAATTCCATAATATTTATTTGTGCTCCATGAAATTCTACTTAAATTTCCAATATTTATGAGTTTTTTTAGATTATATTTAAACAATATTTAAATTTCGCGCCTTCATATAATCATTCGTTACATTTCATTAGTATACAGACGACCCTTCTATTTGCTGTATGTTCTGTAAATCAATATTGCTATTTCAGTGTTGCCAATGTTATAATGTTATGGACAGTAATCGGTAATGTTAAACTTTATCTATAACAATGTATTAAAAAAATTGTTAACACTTAAACGTTAGAACAATGACTTTGACTTCTTTTTATTATGAAAAACAACTTAAATTATTGGAATTTAATGATAGGTAAGTAATTCTTAAAGATTACAATAGATGGCGCACGGCAAATTCAATGTTACCAACATATTTAATGTTTATAACATAACAATTCCGTTTTTTATAAAAAGCGGCTTTAAAATACGAAATTTGGTTTTATTGTACAGCTTTCAGCTCGTATATTCATTTCATTAATTATAACACTTTTCTCAATTTTAGCATTCGAAAATTTTGACAGTTGACAAATTGACGACTTGTGTATTTGTATTGGCGCCTACAATTTCTATAAGAAAATAATGAAACTACCATAATATGTTGCTATAAAATACGACAATTTCATTATTTCTAATATTAAGTTTAGATAAAAGAAACTTTCCAGCGGTTTTTTTGTGTTTTAGTTAACTTTTGTGTTATTCGTTAATCCTAACCTAAAATTATGTCATTTTCCGTTTCAAAAATTGTTAAATTTCCTCAACTCCCTTTACAAATCCCACGTGAAAACTCCTCAGAATCTTCACATACAACAGGTAAACTACCACCATTTATTTTCCTCTTTGTAAATACAGAATTATTACAGAACAATCCGTAATCGGCGGCACATTATCCGATTCAAATCACTGTTGGCTCGCCCGGGGGGGCACGCTGGAAGTGAAAAACATAAAAACCGGACGTAACGTTGGATCATGGACATTCGGGAACATCTTAAAAGACTCCAGTACGAAAATTGTTTGCGTGGACGAACTATTAAAACCACATGGGAGACTATCAATTTTAGTTGTGGGATTAAACTGTACGATAAGCGGTGGTTTGGTTTGTATTTTTGAAGTGTTCTGTTCGAAGGTGATCAGGGCAATCCAAGTTAAAAACCCTGTAAGTGCACTTTTTTTTCTTGTGAAATATACTTATTTGATAAAATATTTTTTTGTAGATTACTAGTTTGCACGTTGTGGATTCCGGTTTGGACAATTTGAATTTACCGGGGCCTTTACGGAATTTCGACGGGATTCTCGCAGTAGGTTCGAGTGGAGGCGATGTGTATTTAATTGATGTTTGTCGGCAAATTTGTGAAGAAGGTTAGTTTCTCCCGATTTTTCCCCTATAAAAATACAACAATTTTCTTGTAGTTTTACATAAAACTGATGTCAGCGTGGTTAAAGATGAACTTTGTCCTAGTCAGATGATTTTGTTGACTGCAAGAGAAATAAGTAATATTGATTATTACAAGAAGGTTTCCATTAGAGATGGCGATCATCTTGCAATTCATTTAAATGGTAAGTTTGGTTTGGTTTCGACGACTATTTTTAATAAAAATTGTTTCTCTAGTTGTCCTAGACAACATCACCGAGCATTTCATACTAAAAGGTCCGAAGGACGACGACCGTGTCCATGTGAACAAAGAAGAGGTGGCTGTAAGCGCTGTTTATTACTGCCCTCAACTTACATCGCTTTTAGTTGGATATAATTTCGGAGCATTTCAACTTTGGAACCTAACCAACTTACTTTTAACTTACACGTCTCCAATATGCGAAGATCACACACCAATTACCCATTTCGCGGTTCAAGAACCAGCCGACGACCCTCGGGCTTTTTGTTATATTTGGGTGTCATACAGCGCGGCAGAACTCTTCCAATCCGGTCTGCCATTCGTCGTAATGTTTGGGTTTTCATATGAAAACAAGGAGTACCACGAAGGTTATGGTTATTTATACCAGAATTTCAAGAGCGCTGCTGCGAGATTTCAAGTGGATTTAGGCGCAGTTACAGATGGTAAAATTAAAAGGAAAATAATGGGAGGTTATTGCATGGGCTTACAACCAATTTCAAAGACAACAGCTAATAAAGAGTTTGGTCCAGACGACGCCCCTAGTGACACTTTAGTTTTATGCATGATTTCCTGGACGATTTGGTTTAGTAGCAATGAAACTCAAACTTGTCTGCTGGTGTTTGATTTAAACCAATGGTACAAAGAGGAATTGCCTAGCCGGCCGAGTAATCACAACAATTCCAGTTACATGCTTCGAACAAATCTGACAGATGTCCTAGAAAACGCCGGTCATAAAGGTCCAGTAGTTTTCGATGTGAAGCTCAACAAAAAAACCTTGAAACAATTCATCGGTACGCAGAAACTGGAAGAGCATTTTCATCCCAGTTCCTTGTCTTTCGATGTGATTTGCTTGAGGGAAATGGACGTTATTGTTGTACACGACGAGAGCTTGCAACGAACGCTGTTGGATCAAATGGAAGCGGCTGGTCCACTGTGTTTACTACGCCCCAGCGATTTTTACTTGCAGATTGTAGCTTTGGGTTTGTCCCCATTGTTTGTGGATGTACCCCATGCGATGTCCTCGCCTATCGAACAGCAACGCAGCGTTTTGTTGGATGTTTGTTTAGAACAGAAGCTGATTGGTTGGTTGTGTAATTGTGCTTCTGAATGGGCGAATGGGAGCTTTTCGTCCGCTGGATGTTCGTTGGATTTTCTTCTGAACTGGGCGTTTGAGCGAGCTGTAGTGTTGAAGAAACATTGTGATGACTTTTGTACGCATTTATTCGATTATTCCCAGATAAAACTTGATAGTAATGCTACGTCGCTTTTGAATAATTGTACGAGGCAGCTGAATAATTTAAACAGTTTGTTTACGTTTGTATTAAGGAAGCTGGAGAGTTTTCTTACGAATTTCGAAGTAGTTGTTGAGCAACACACAATTTTACAGACTATATCAATTTATTTTGAGGTACTTCAATGGCTTGTAAATGTTGGATTGTTACCAGAATGTCACCAATCGGCTTATCCTCGCTTGGACGAAAACGAACGAATAAGTGCTCCGTATCCTGTACAACAACTTACCGACTTTTATCAGGAGAAACGCGTTTTACTTCAACAATTAAATCGTCGGGGGACTTTTCCAGGAAGCGACAGCTTATTATTCATAGATAATCTAATTATTAATAAATGTGGGGCGGAAGCGTTGCAAAGGCAGTGGCAGGAAGACGGGGGAAGCGGGTTATATCCGCCTCCATCACTCCAATCCCTCCTCAGGACTTATCTAGTTAAATCCAGCGATATAAACTACAAACATTCTTTAGTTATCTATGTTTTCTTAGACTTGGCCATGGCGTTGGATCAAAATCGTTATTCGCATGTTGTGACGCATTTAATTAAATTTCCGGCTGTGTTTAAAGTTACGTCGAGTATAATCAAGATAACGCAAGCGTTTTGGCAGTTGGATCATGGAGATTACACCACTGCGCTAGAGCAATTATTGGATCCGTTTGTCCTGAGCGAGGACTTGGAACCTTGGCACCACTCAGTGGCACTGCGTGCGCTTCTTCTTCAGGACCAACATAAATTTGCGCTGTTATATATGCAAGTTCGCAAGCCGCCTATTACAAGTGAAAAAGATATCATCACAGCGATTAGTTTGTTTATTGCTAATAATATGTTAGATGAGGCGTTTTACTTTCAAAAGCACTACCAAAGCCCCGCCGATAATCACTTGTTGCTTCATTTGTTTAATGAGTGTAACAAACATGATTCCTTGAAGCATCTCTTGTATAAAACACTGGATTCCCACGAGGAGAAGTCGCTCTTCAAATATTTCCAGTCGTTGAAAGATCCAGGTGCAGATGACCTCCAAGTTTTCTACCATTTGTTGCGCTCGCGTTTTGTTGAAGCATTTGACACCCATGATTGTTTCAAAAAACGCAAGCCGGAAAACCAAGGACTAATCGGGCAAAGATCCGCAACTAGATCGGATCAAGTTGTGAAAATTTTCAAGAATCTCCTTCCGGATGTCAATAAAAATATTGTTAATATTGTACGAAGCGAGCGGATGAATCTCTTTCGCGAGGTGGTTAAACCTACTCCGCTCTCGGTTTTCGTCCACAATAACGCAGAGCGTGTCCAGTATAAGTCAACCGTGATCCATGCGGTTTTAGCCAAATCCAGACAAACTTTCGCTGATAATGATGGTTTAAACGAGTTGGGTACTGAGGATATTCCGTTTTTGCGAACACCCTCCTCCGCGTTGTCGGTTAGTGTTCGGAATGCTACGCCGAAGATAACGCCTCGGGTTATTGAAATTGATTTGTTGGAGGGCGGGCCATCGCCTAGCAAGCGGTTGAAATTGACGCCCCGACAGGCGATTTCATCCAGTCCGCTGGTGAATCGGTCAGTTTCCTTCCAGCAAATGAGCACGCCAATCATCAAACGTAAAAGCCCCAACTCGCTTTCTAGATCTGTTAACCTAGACAATGTTGTCGAGACGCCTCAAAGTATCCTAAAGGTGAGGACACCACTGGACAGACCTGATAACCCGGCGCATAATGACTCGATGATGTTTGAGACAAGCTTAGCTTCTCCAAGACTAAGTTTCCGGTTAACACCTCGCAAGTCGCTTTCAAAATCCACGCCGAATCGTCCAAATGTCCACTTTGATGATTCACAAGTTTCATCGAGTGTAACTGCTTCGCCCACGAACTTCGATATAAATTCTCCCAATATCCAAGAAACTATCGCGTCCAAAGAGAGTTCTTTGTCTTCTTCGTCCTTCTACTCTCCAGATTCGTCCTTCAACCAGTCTAAACCAGAAAACGAAATTATATTGGATGAAATCCAAGAGGAAACTCTAAAGGAACCTAGTGAAGAACCTGAGAAACTCCCTGACGTTTCAGTTAGTTTATCGCCGAAACCTAGACGAAGCTACAACAAAAAGTTGGTCGAGTCTCCTGTACGTTTTAGTCCAAGACTATCAGCTAAAACTACAAGTAGTGCAAGTTCTTCGCCTTCTCCCCGTGCTAATGTAACAGAGCGAGTGCGAGGACGCAAATCGTTAAGTCGACAGGTTTTAGAATCTAACGCTTTCGCAGCAATATTACCAGTCTCTAAGGAAAAAGTATACTCTTTCAGGGAAACCACAACAGTAACTGAGGTATCTCCAGAAAAAACTCAGAAAACTACTACTGAAACTAGTTTGAAAGTTGAGGACAGTTTTTCCAAGGATCCTCAAACGCCTGTCGGGAGTTTAAAACATGTGGAAACGAGTTCTACTAAGAAAATTTTATATAGTGTGGAAGATAGTTACACAACTGATAGTAGTTTCGAAAGTGATGATGTTATTTTAAAAGCACCCGAAACTGCCACGGATTATGATCCTAATTATAGTAGAAAAAGTTTTGGTTTAAGTGAATTTTCCGACAGTGATGTCAGTTTAAATATTAGTCCCTATAAAGGTCCAGCTTTGCCGCAATGCATTATCGATTACTTTAAGAATAATCGAAAGGAATCAAATGATGATGATGATAATGATGAGGAAAAAGATGTAGGGGAGGAAGATATAGAAATCGATAAAGATGCAAATGATGAATGTGTGGAAGAAACCAATGAAGTTGTAGAAGATATAGTGGCAAAACAAGATCAAAATGACCACCTAGTTATGGATGTATATGAGGATCTATCTAGTGGGGACGAGGATATCAAAGAAGTGTTCGAGGAGGAAATGCGAAGAGAACAAGAGGAAGCCTCCAAGGTGTACGAGGATTTATCCAACACCTCGCCTATAGTCTACAACTTACAAGAAGCAGTTTCAAGTGGTTTGAACGAAAACAGCGACGGTGATCTAAACAAATTCCTAAACACTGAACATGAACCTGAGGAAATTCATCCAAAATCCAAGGAAGATGTCATCGAAATCGATTCAAGTTCCAGCAATGACAGTAGTGTAAGTTGTTCCGACCACAAAGAGACATCAGATAGTAATAGTTCCAATATACATGTCGCCTATGAGCCGAATATTTACATGGATGAAGCGGCTAGCAATGGCTCCAGCTACCAAAGTGATGACGTAGCAAACGCAGCTATGTTAGAAGAAAGTGGTTCGGCTACAATTCAAGAATTGTCCAGTGATAAATCCGATAGTAATAACGATGGCAATATGAATGAGGCTATAGTTGAGGAAGTGGATGACGAACAGACGGTGGAGAAGCCTGTCGGGAGAGATGAAGTGGTTATAGAAGATATTACAGAGTTACCTCAAGCTGGAACGTCCAAGGAAGCGGTTGAGCCGTTAGTGGTGGGTGTGATTGAAGAAGTGGATGAGGAGCCTGAAATAATCGCAGAAACTTCACTAGGAGTCGTTGAATCTGATATTGAAGTGGCTTTTTCTGAAGTATTTTATGAATCGCCAGCGTTAGGCGACATTCTTGGAGTTGTAAATGAAGATAGTACAGAGATAGACTTGAAGATTGTAGAGGAGCCTGTAAAGGAAGAGCCAGCTCCACCCAGGAAACGTGTAACTAGAAGCAGCAGTTTAAACCAGTCGTCATCTTCCAGCTTTGACATAACTCCAAGGTTAACACGCTCGAAATCTATGTGTAAAAGTCCGGTAGTATTCCTGAAGAGATTAGAAGACAGTAAATCGAATAATGAACAAGTTGACGAAGCTTCTCCCCTCAAGCAAAGCCAAACTAGCATTGATAAAATTAAAACCAATCCAAGGAAACGTTCACGTCGTAGCGATTCTGGTTCAACTATTGATCTGCTTCCTAATTTTCCTGAGGAGGAAATGTTTCCAGTTACGCCTGCTTTAAAAAAAAGTCAGTCAGGTGGTGAAAAACTCAAGGTTTATGCGAAGAGAACCAGAAGAAATACAGTTGATGTTGAGGAGAACGTGTTCGATAAAACTGTTCTTCCGAAAACGCCAGCGATTCGACGCACTCGCAGTGTCAGTGTGGATGAAGTTAGAACTTATCAACGGAAAACTCTTGTTGATCCAGTGGAAAAAACCAACGTACACACTAAGGCGTCGTTACCGACTATAAGTGAGGAGAATCCGACTGGATATCTTGCTAGTCGAAGACTGACGCGGCTGCAAAGTAGCTTGTTTAAAGGCTGGTCTAAAAGAACTACTAGTGGATCCGAGAAGCAGCCATTACTTGAGTCAATTGATCCAATTAATTTGCTTGAGAAATCATCGTTCCAAGGTAGTGCAACTTTGCTTTATGTTAAAATTTTAATACAAATAGTAATTTTTAGGTAACCCTGATCCTGATGAACAAGCAGTGTACGAGTCGTCTGCATCCAACAGTTCTATTAGTTCTTCTCCGCAAAAACGCAGAAATACAAGAGCCGCTTCAGTTACATCGGAATCATCCATTTCTGCTAAACCAACAACTAAACGAACAAGAAAACCTTCTTCGGAAGTGGAGCATCCTATGCCTTTGGGTGGTATTAAAACACGACTTAGAACAACGTCTTTGGATGCTAGTTTATTGGAGAAAACTTTGGTACAGTCCCCTCGGAAAGTCGGAAGGAAGAAGAGTGAGTCCCTTGAGGAAGAGAGTAATAATTCGAGAGTTGTGGGCGGAACACGTAGGACACGATCGGCGTCTGTGCGTTCTGGTAAATTTAGTTTTTGCGTAGGAAAAGATGTGGTTGGTATAGATGTGCTTTTTTAGATACTTCGGATTCTTCTAGGAAAAGTAGTAGAAGTAGGAGGGCTGTTGCGATTGATCTTCCGGAAATTGCTGAGGAAAAAACAAGCGAAACGGTGAGAATTTTATTAATTTAAGATAGATTTTCTAATAACTATGGTTTACAGGCACTCGGTGAAGATGAAATGAAACCTAAGCGATCCACCAGGAATACCAAGAAATAATTTTGCGTGTATACTTTTTTTGTAATATATATTTTTTAATAATAATGTTCGACTTGTTTAATCAAATTTAGTTTGAGTTTTTTGTCGGACCAAATTCTTGACGTATTTGTCATGTCAGTGATTTCTAAGCTGTGTTGTTTTGGCAGAAAGAAAAAATCTAAACAAGTTGAGGACGACGCCGAGGCAGAATTTCAAAAAAAGTACACCGAGTACGAATATGTAATTGAAAATTTAGTTATTAAACGTGCCCCTCGTGAGTTAGTCATTAGTCAATGTTATCCCACCTGGTGTCTCGAAGAAGCATTTCAAGAAGTTTTATTATCCGACTTTGATTAAAGGGCAAACTATTAACCAGTTGCCTATTACTATTTCCAAACTGGAGGCCGTACAAGTTGATACTATTGTCCAAACGGAACTGGTAACAAATTCTAGTAATTTAGAACAAGAGCAGCGGAATAAAGGTAAAGAAACAAAGGAGACACCTGCAGATACACCTAGGAATATAACTCGTTCCAACAGTGAGAGAACGTTTAAGGATCCAGAAGGAAAAACGGATTTAAGTAGGAAAACCTCCAACACCGACCAGAATCCTCTTCAGGCTGGCACGTCGTATCAAACACTTCCCCCAGTGGAACAACTAGTACAGAAATTTGATAAGCAAGATATAGTACGGGAAAAACTCAAACAATTCTATTTACCTGATGTAAAGCGACAACATATTACAAAATACGAAACGCCGTAAATTATTCCAAATTTGTAGTTTCAATGGTGGGAAAAACAACGCTCGCCCAATATACCGAATCTACTGGACATATATCAAACAAACGGTTCCCACGAGTCATGCCTCCAGATCTACAAGAAACCATCGATTCCCTGCGTTATTCAAAACCTCCTCGCTATATTCCCGGTTTCCTGCCAGAAATCTTTAACACTTTAAGAGGTGTCAAATTCCAAGCGAGCAAGACGCGTCAGGATCGCGGCGTCGACGCGGCCAGGCGCTGTGAGCGGGATCCCCATAGAAATTATGTGCATAATCCTGTAAGACATGTATCTTTCATAAATACAGACGAATTGCAATGAGGGTAGAGAAATTTGACTGATGGTTTTCAGAGTACTGGTTCTGTTAGTAGGCGAAATATTAGTCCACAATCGACGGCTACCAGTTCACCTAGACGAAAACCCTCGGAAACCTCACGTCGTACTTCAGCTCGGTCTTCTCCTTCGCATCCTTCCTCACCTAGGAGTAGTAAGGGAAAGAAGGATGGAAATCTCAAATGGAAAATTATTATTAAACATCATCCTACAAAAGAAAATGAATAAAATTACTAGGGTAGCGGCAAATAAAAAATAACTGTATGGTTTCAAATTTGAGTATTAGTAGTTCAATTGATATTAATTTGAAGTTTTCTCGATTTTAAATTTGGCGCTCGTTGGAAGATCCGGACAGTTTGAATCTATACTATTGGAAACACTGAAGATTAATTTAGTACCTTTACCAATTCTAGTGTTGGCAACACTGAAACAACGTGTGACATCTATTAATCATTTTACAATTTATTATTATACGTGGGACTTGGCTGCCAAACGGAAGGTCCCGGTTTCGAATCCCAGAAGGACCAATATTTTTTTTGTTATTTACTGGTTTCTATTCTATAAATAAATGTAATTTTATACCGGGAGATTTTTTTAAGTGAGTAGTAGGTCAAAAATCTAAAATAAAACACATTTTTGTTGTAAAATTCGGTTATAATGAGTGGGACAAGGATAGATTTATGGGTATTGCAATAAGTGCGAGAGAGACTTCCGAAAATTATTTGAAAATTGCTGGAAACGTTCAAAATTGAAACACGATTTTTACAAGAAATTTAACTTAATTTCTTTAGGAAAAGTAATTGTTGTTATATCCGTATAAGAAAGTCATGTGTTGGACACATCAGATATTTTTTATTTATTATTATAATTTTACCACTAGGTTAGGATTAACTGTTGGAAGAATGTTGGGGGCATTGTTTCATTACAATCCCCAATTTGTTGGATAACGAGCTGTAACACTTCATAATCAAAGAGATTACTTAGGTACATATTTTTAGGCACCATACGTATTAAATATTTTTGGATAGGACTGGTTGAGAAAACTGTACTTACTTATTTGGTTTTAGGTATGGAATTATGGATTTGATTCAGAAGGGAAGAATAAGGCTCGGCTAAAGGAACGAGGGCCAAGATTTACCCTGAAATTAAAATCGCTTCAGAAGGGCACCTTTGATAGCAAATACGGAGAATTCGAATGGACAATTGAAGGCAGGCGGCATGAGATGGAAAAATGGCGAAGGAAATTTTTTTTAAAAAGTATGAAATACATTTTCTTAAAGTTTTTGTGGGTTTTTTTCAAGAAAATACAAATTACTTTCGTATAGAGATAGAATTTTATTGCGTTCAGGAAACTTTACATGTTTCGTAATTTCCATAATTCATTATAATAATAACATAATTTTCTAATCTAATAGTCGATTTTATTTTGTTTGCAACCACCTTGTTCACATTCACTCAGGCTCATTCATCTTGGATACGAGTTCCATATGTTTACCAAAAAATCTTGTCAAACATAAAACGATTTTTCGATTTACACAAATATATACCAAAAACGTTTTTTTTTTCTTCAGAGAGGAACGTAATCCGTACTCTCGGTAAAATTTTGAATAATAATTTTAAAAATATCTACAATTTGTTTTTTTAATTAATTTACTTAAAAGTGTATATCTAAATCTATCAAACATGCATCACCACATTTTCTCTTCTTTAACGTTTGTAAAAAAAACTTATACAGTCAATAATAATAATATCTTTTTTGTTTGTTGTAACACTGCATTCAATTTTCTTTTAATATTATATGATTATTATTATTTTTTATTTATATGTAACAATATTTACATTTAGAATAATCATTTTGCTCCATTATTTTGAAACAATCTTCTGTTAGCACTTGTGTTTATCATTTTTAGGCCAACAATATTTAATGCACGATTTTTTTTTGCAAAAATATAGCGCCAAATATATTCGCTATCTAATTGACTAAAAGTTTGGACATACTGGGCAAGTAGCAAATATTGGTTACAATGTATTTATTTCGGAATATCAAATCGATTATTTTTTGAGCTAATTTTGTGGGTAATTGAATTAGTACAGGATTTATTTCAGATTTTCCATCAAACAAAATTAGTAAAATTAAATTAAATAAATGCGAAATAAGAACCTGTACTAAGTATTGGGTGTGTGCTTTTTTAAACTCAGTACTAACAGGAACATTTCAAGATATCAAGTGGCGCTACTTTATTTATACTCCTGCTTTTTCGATATACTGATTATTTCAATAAGTATTTTTTTTATCGTATGAATCCAACGTCTATCTACGCAGATCATCTATGTTGAATCACTAAAACTATGATGGTTTATTCCCTTTCCCATTTTTAAATATTTCTTCAATATTATAATAGCGATATAACTTAAAAATATTTATACAAATCGTGGCTAGATTAAATTCAAACTATAGAAAACAGTTTCGGCTGTGAAAAGTGCAGTAAACCAAGTATTTTTCTTCGTTGCTTATAATACTTGTGCAAACGATTAATCTTATCTAAGAAAACAGTTTGGGCTCTTTGAAATTTGCTGGTTATTATAATCTAACAAAAAATATAACTGCTTGGTTTAATGCGTTTTTCTGCGTTTTAGATAATTTTGTGACTTAATTATTATTATTATATTGTAAAATTTCTTAAAAAATAACTATAAAATACTAAGCAACAGACGTGTGTGTTATTTACAAGTAATATTACAAAATATGTGTTAGAATTAATTGTATATTAGAGACATCACCCAAATGTACTTTGAGCTATTATTTTTAACATTACTATATAAAACAAATTGTACCCATACATTTTAGAATAAATTATTGAGGATGTTTTGTAAGATTTTGCAAAGTTACAAGTTTATCACAATAATTAAATCGTGTTTGCGCGTGTTTTATTTTTAATTAAACTGAAATCCGGGGATTTTATTAAACAGCCTATATGATGCAAGCTGGATTTTATAAATAGGACAGATTAAAGTGTTGAAAATATACATTGTGTGACATACATAGCGTAATCAACTAGGTACCTACCTACCTACACTTTTTTATTATTATTTACCTATAATGGATTAAATCAGCAAATTTTACTAATAGTAGATGAATTTTCATAAAACCGGCAACTTTTTCAGGAACAAAACCAGAAAACTGCTCAGATTAACAAATTACAGTTTCCACAATTGAAAAAATGTAATTAGATTTAATTTTTTCTAGTTCTTTAACTGACATAGTTGCTTATAAAGGTTCCTATGAAAAACATTACGTTAATCGAAAGTCTGCCAAGTTAATGGTAGGTACTAATAGTAATAAAAAAGTTTCTACGAGCAGATAATGTTTAGTTGAATTTAACTCAAATTTTGATTATTTAGATGGAATTTTTTTGGAAATATGTACTTAGTTTTAGAAGAGGTGTGTTTTTTATAAATTTTACCAACTAGAATTTATTTGTATTTGTAACATTACACATATAGTACTTAAGTTTTTGGATATTTTACAATGGTTTTTGGGGGCCAGTTATGCGTGACCTTTTTTCCTTCCTCTCCATTAGCAGACAATATTTTTTTGTTTTCACTATATTTGATGAGCGTTTCATGGCAGTGAATTAATTATTTACAACAATGTAACAGTAACTAAAGGAAATTAAAAAATAGCACACACCACATCATCATTATCACCATAATCATAAATTTTATCCCTATATATTAGTTTTTAATATAATATAACTTTGCAAATCCTTTTTTTCTCATCATGTAAAAAATGTCAAAGCAAAATAGAGGTATATTATTATATATTATTTAAAAAAATTCCACTACAACACTATTTTCGTTTTGTTTATAATTTTGTTGTGGTTATTACGATTTTTCACTAGATTGCGAGTCCACTATGCTTTCTCGCGGAGGGAACTTCCATTTTCCCCTGACGTCGCATCCGTCAGGACTTGTTTTACTGTCGAAAATTAAATTTCGGTTTTATACAGAACCAAAAACACACCATGGGAAAATCATTGAAAAAATACAAAATTTCACATTTATTTTGTAAATTTATCACAATTAAATTTCGCTTAGAAACTTTTGTAGTTTGTCTCGATTTTCCCCAGTAGGTACTATCACATGAATCCTACAAAATTAATTATTATTGGTGACCACACACTATTAAAAATTGAGCACCTGATTTCACCAGTCAAGAATCTTACAAAACAAAATTTATTTAAAGCTATCCACTTAATACAGTAGGTATTTTGGGTGTTTTTTTAATATAAAAAAGTTCAAGTAGTCGGTTTCTTACATTACAACGATTATTCCTTGTAAAAAGTGAATGGTTTCAAATTTGTGCCTAATTATGATATTATTTATAAATATATCCCTATAATAGTAATTATTATTTTAATATTTATGATTCACATAATTTTCTATGTCTATGCGTTTTGTGGTTGGATGATAAACCGGTGTGGCAGTGGTTTTTTTAGAATATAAGCCGTGTTTATTCCACCTGCACAGACATAGCCCCAATTAATAATTCAGTTTGAAAAACCAAGGAAATTTTCTTTTAAAAGAGCTTAACATTTTTGAAGCCAAAAGGCACTGTGTTTTAATGTACAAAGTGAAACAAATTCCACGCCAAATGCTCGTTTTTCTCGAAAGTGGCTAGCTATTATGTATTTAAAAAATTTCAAATACAATCTTGGAATTTAACTAGTAATCGTGACATAATAATGAGGTTCTTTGAAAACAAAACTTATTTTTAAGTTAAAAAATGTGTGTAAGCTTTTTCTATAATCAGTTCTTTGCCTACTATTGATTTCTTAGGCAATTTTGTCCTGTTTATAATATTATTAAATCCACAAAAATTAGATTATTTTGAATTTAGATTTTATAACTGACATAGATTTTCGGTGTGTCCGAAAACTGTGTATATTTTTCAATTTTAGGTAAGTATGTACCTACTAATTTCAAGCAACTTGGTATTAAAATCGTAATATTGCAATGGAATTATGGAATTTTGTGTCGAGACATAAATAGGAAAATTCTTTAAAATTGATATTTGAAAATATCGAGAAAGTATAGTTTCCTTTAGAATCATTTTAAAAAATTATAAGTTATCTTATTTATTTGAATTAAATCGACAAACAAAACAAACCCAATAGTTATAGAATTTAATAATGTTTTATCCTTTATAATATAAAAATACATTTTTTTAAGAAATAAAGTCTTTATATAAACTGAAAATAGAAAACATTTTTTAACTCAACTCAAATAAAAGTTAGTTTTCACGCGGCGGGTAGGTACCTATTGAAAAATTGCTTAAAGAAGATTTTGATTTCACAAGATTTATAGTCAAATTCATATTGTATTTGGATTTTTAGAAATATCTGACTCTTACTGATTTCAAGAAAAAGGCCAAGGCTTCGAGTTTTAATCACCTTTTCAAAATCAAAATCTGACATTCTTTCAAAACACAAACTAATTAATTTTATAGTTGGAATTTTTTTAATAAAACTTGCTAGTTTCGGTAAAATCGGAATATAATTTTGCAAATAAATGTAGGTATCAAGTTTTTACATAAGAAATGTAAATGAAAAATTGTACAGAATTTTGTCCCTATCCGAAAAAATGTCAGGAGTACAACTTCAAAAACACACAACAGTTCTTTTGTATGTAAACAATTGTCCTGAATTATTAATTGTTGTTTCGGTTATTATTTCGGAAGTGCATTGCGAGCGAGTGCCTCATATTGTATTTAGGTAAATAGAAACCTCATTCAACAATTCGAAGAAAATTTTTGAAAAATGCACCTACAAAATGTAAACATTTATTTTTGAAAAATGTAGTTTGAAGTTGAAAAATAGGTAGACACACACGCATCACACTGGCTTCAGGTCGTTTTTGGGGAAAACACACAAATTTGTCACATATTCATCTCATCATCAATCAAATGGTGTTTGAACTACGTTTATATACACAAAACACATAACAATCTACAAGTCTAAAATTATAGTAAATAGCCAGACAGAAAAATGGAAACAAAAATAATTGTAGGTGCATGCCAAAGATGAAATATAACGAGGAGATAACATTCGTATTAAAAGCATCATACTTCTATCACCAAATGCATAGTATAAATTAGAGACATTATATAAGTATAATAATAGAGAGACGTGTGAGCATTTCGCAGTTGAGGTGAGAAATTTTGTTTGGGGGGACAAAAGGGGTTCATGTCACAAATATCCTAAAAAACAGTCGCTCCGACAAAGTTATTTCTTTAAAAAATTCTGGATTTTAGGCGAACACTTCGGGCCACCTTATCGTATTTTTCGTCCGATTCAACGGCGGTTTTCAAGGCCATCATTTTTTTTAAACTCACACACATTTTTAGTGTCGTTTGAAACTATGACGTAGGTATGTGGCGCACGCTTTGCTACGTTGTGCTATCAACTCCACCAGATGGTCCTCGAGGGCCAGCAGGGGCGCCGGTAGGGGCAGCAAGGTGAATGTGGCGATGTTAAGACTTTCCCATTGTCAAACAGCACTGTTTGGAAATCTCGGTGGTGGCAGTGGTGGTGGTGGTCTCGAACACGTGTCTCCAGCACGGGACGAGTGCTCGGACCCAGCTAATAACACAACATGCAATTAGACCTATCAACATTAAGACAATCACGAAGTTGGAAGGTTTTGGCTGTTCAATGTTTGAACTTTTCTGTCTTTAATTCTTATTAAAAATTTTTAGTCGTAAGTGATGAAAAATAATATATAATTTTTGAAACTACAGATTTTTTTCATTTAGAGTAGACTATGAAAAGCTAAATTAAGTAGGTATACATCTAGTCAACAGGGTGTGAGTATAAGAAAAAGTCATGTGAAGTGTACCTACTTTATTTTATTTTTTAAACTAAATTTAGTTAGATGTGATTTTGAGAAATAAAAAATATACTTAATTAAAAAACATTGGAAAACTATTTGTAAAAACAGAAGAGTCCAATTTCAATTTATTTTAACGGTGGTTTGTACAATTTTAGTGAATATTTGTTATGGCTTTTTCTTTTCATACAGCGTGGTCCAGAAAGTGTACAAGATAACATTTTCTTTATTGATATCTCAGCGATTAGAAAATTGAAAAAAATTCCCTCACCTTTTTTATTCGACGACAAAAAGTTCCAGTGAAATATTTACACCTACCTAGACATATTTTTTAAATATAGGTAATATTTTTGCAATATAACATAGATTCAGACTTAAAACTTTGTAAAATTTACAAAATTTCATTTTATAAGCCATATAGTTACTTTTGGAGCTTTAAATACATTAAAGAAAACATTTCCTGAGAGATCAATATAAAATTTCCTACTTAAAATTTTTTTAACGCGCTGTATAAATAGAACCCAAGGTTTAGTTACTACACAACAACATTTTTCAAAACTGTTCCACAAGATCCCAAACTATAACATTTTAACATATTAAAAAGTGAATTGAAACTTTTTGGGATACAGTGTTTCGCTTTTCATTCTACTCCATGCAAAATTTCTTACCTTAAACCTTCAACATGCAAACAGCCGTTAAAAGGGCGGGTATAAAAATGGATGTTTTGGTTAGGGAAACAATAACAATATTTTGATTTATACTTAATCAACAGAAAAGTTTGCGTTTTAACAAACTTCAAGTTGTCATGTTGCTTGACCATTTGTGCAGTGAAAACTGTGTTTTATTTTGTACATGGTGTGTAATAAGTGCTACTTATTTTGGAAATGCTATTTTTTTGCTTCGAAATTCTGATGGTATACCTGGAACTGTGGCGTAAGCTGAATGTCGTCTAGGATTATACGTTGTTTTATATAATCGCCTCTCAAATGGATTTGGAACTAATCGAAATAATCTATTAACAATTTGTTGTTATTAATCAGTTATAATGGATGAGAAATAATTTGTTGGGGTTGGTGGAGTAAAATTTGGGAACAAATATAAACATGCATAAATTTACTTAAGTAAATCGTGCATCAACAACAATTATATAACATTAAAATAAAAACAAAAGATTAATTAATGTTCACAATACGGATAATAAATAAAAAGGTCCTTGACTATGTATAAAAAACTGGTTTTCGTATACGTAGTTATCTAATAGTTGATTTTATTTCATACTTACAACCAAAAATTAATTTTGTGTAATTTTATACATTAAAACCGATGTACAGTGGGCCCAGTGGTAAGTCGCCGATGCTATGCACAGAAAATGACAGAAGCAGGAAACTGTTTTACTACTCTAGTAGGTACAATCGGAGGAAGCAATTTCCGTAAAACGTGAAGCGCAGAGTGAGTTTAAATGAAAATGCCACCGAACTGATATTAAATAGTATTAAGTAATCGGTTTGTTTATGATTAAAAACCAGGAATGTAGGTAAATATGTACGTAAAAATACCTATATGCAAAAATTTCTTAAAAAATGGGCAAAAAAAAATTTCTCTCCAGATTGTACCAATGTTTTTGAGGCGAAATACGCATGTTCTACATAGTGGCGAAGGTGGGGAAAAAGGATGTGCACACAATGGGAACGGCGACTTAACACTGGGTCCACTGTACCACAGGGTGTAATCCAAAATTGTGGATAAAGGATTCAGCTCTAAATTAAATCAAATTAAATTAAATTACTCATAAACTAGAAAATCAGCAATATTACTTTGAATTGTCATTTTAAAGCGACAAAAAAAAGGATAAAAATGTTGTAGAGTTGTAGATATTTTCCAAGATTTCCTATGCTTACAACAATTTTAAGCATTTAAGCCCAAAAATAAATTTAAAAAAAATGTATTTAAATTTTAATTTAACGCTTCAATATTTTCGATTACACCCAGTACGTATAAATTTAAATACTAGGTAGGTACATAAATTTAGACAACAATCTACACAAAAAAAGTCTACACAAAGCCAATGACACAAAAACATGTCCATTTGCAAAACCAAAGCGTTTTACCAACACACAAATAATTTCCGTTTATTTTCTGTGGTGAAAATTTCCGAAAAATAAACTCTTACATGAATCTTGTTGTGTTTTTTCTTCAGCAACGACGAGTCCTGCTTGTTCCGTAACTGGTAGATGTTGTTCTAGTGCATTTACACAGTTTAGCATACTCCTGAAACATATTCAATCCTAACAGTCAAAAAGAACCCAAGGTAAACCTCTATGGAAAAATTTGGGTGGGGTGAGGTTTGAACTAAATGTGCCCTGTAAGAGGTGCATTGTGGGAAATTGTATCATTTTTATTCTGATAAGATAAGCCACAACAAATTCAGTAAAACAACGAACTTTGGAATTTTCTACATACGTAGGTATTTCAATGTGTTTTTTATAATTTATTTGAACATGTTTTAGATAATTATACGTTGTGGTAAATGCACAATGTCTTTTAAGTTTATTTACAAATTTGTAGTCAATAATTTACAAATGGGTTTTTTCATTTGATGATGTAGCAGAGGTTTCGTTCTTCTCGCCCATTGCTAATGTACTATCAGTTGTACTGGAAATAAAAACAGAAAAAACACAAAAATAATTAAAAATAATGTTAACGAAAAGAAATTAAGGTGTCTAATTTAAAGGTTTTATCTTCGAATGTCCTTAGAAAATTGACAAATTTCTAAAGTGAAAGATATTTTGAAGTGATTAAAAAGTTGCAATAGTACCTACCTATCGTTTCTATTTGCTAATAATTTTAAGTAGAAATGCGATTTTTAAAAATCAAATGGTTTTGGACAGACAAACAGATAGGGAAAACTACTACCTTTTCTTCAAAATATCATAGTGGAAAATATGATTAAGAAAAGCTGAATCAACTTGCATAAGGCCATGGATAGTGATGCAAAAACTAAATATTTTAGTCTGATCAAGCAAAAGTTTAATCTTAAAATATTAAATTGAAAATCCAAAATTATTTCTAAAGAAAGGTCCGAACCATACATTTCGAATTGAAAATCAAGGTAAGAAAGCAAAATGTCAATTTTTTAAGTCTCGGTGTTGAAATTTTCAAAAATTTGAGAAAATTATTTTACAAAACACTTGGATTGGAAAGTTGACTTTCTAATCTAATTCGGTATTAATCAATATTCCTATAAAAATTATTGTTATGGAAGTTTCTTTAGGGGATAATTTAAAATAGACACTTGAACCAAAGGTATAAAAACAAAAACTAATTAAAATGATAAGAAAATGAGAAAATTATTAAACACACAGTTTGGCAACTGAATAATTAATTTCGGTGGTTGCAGTGCATATTATATCCTTAGGCAATACCAACAAAGAACGACCCAAGAAAGGACAAATTTTCAGCTGGATACATATTTAAAAAAACAATCATGGAACATTCCTATTGCTGTGGCTGTTGGACACACAACAAAGCAGCAATAGTAAGTATATCTAAAGTAAAATTAGATGATGAGATGATGATGATGAGGGACACCCACCGTCAGGGCTGCGAATCCGGCCAGGTCCAGGAAAGCGCGCTGAGAGGCGCCGGCGGCTCCTGCAGCGTCCGTCGCCGCTCACGCGTTTCACCCTCACAGCCGCCGCCGCCGCTTTCTCTGCGGCACACGCGACCGCCAGTCAGCAGTTATCGTTTTATACGCGTAAGGCTGGCCCGAAGACTGTCTTGGAGCAACGGTCAGCAAATACACTTTATCTTCCACTTAGGAGACAAAAACCCAATTGGTATTGCACTTGAAGAGGCTTTGGGTTATTGGCTCGTACTTGGACGAATGTTGTGTATATTGACATGCATTACTACACCGGAAATAGGGCTCGCACGAAGACCCCGGGTGCGGACCCGGCCCGGAAACGCGAGCTGAGCGACTTATCTGACTTAAATTCGTATAGTGTGACAAATATTGCTAAATGTTGGGGTATTTTTAAACAATTATGAATTGGACTATATTACCAAACCATTTTTTCAAAAATATAACATGCTTGGTATTTGTAATTTAATGCTAAATATCATAAACTTAAAATGTTGAATACTATTGTTTTCTTATACTTCGTGTATTTTTATATAGGTACATACACATGTACAAAGTTATAAAGAAATATTTTCTGAATGTTATTTTTTATTATATTCATTATAACCGAAAAAGTTAATTAAAAAATAATCCAAGTACATTTTCTGAGTAGGTAACAAAGTTTCCTAAATGACAAATTATTGTAACAGATTTTAAAGGGTAGATCTCTGGCTTATTCAAAGTTAAAAAATTCATATGAATATCTGTTCCAAACAGCCAAGAGTTCTTAAGATACAACGTATTCTGTAACAAATGTAGAAGTCTTCCAAAAATATAAAAAATTATTGACTATTAGGGATGGTCAGTTTCAAAAATAACTTTGATTTTTTTTAAGGTTTTCTAAAATAATTTTTAGAAATTTTCTAATCATTTAAGGGCCTTTAACGGCCGGTTGTATAAAAAATTTAATCGCGAGATAATCCTCCAAAACGGATAAACTACCATAGAAACGATTGTTGATTACAATATTTTGGAGGATAAAAATTTAACATCGCGATTAAAGTTTTATACAACCGGCCTTAATTTTTATAACAATCATTTGGGAACATCCTGTATACTAGTAAAAATAGCTTGGTAGTGTTTTCCTGTTCTACGTACTTAATTATCTTTTCTAATCTGGATACAACCGTCCATCAAACACACTTATGAATTTAAATCAGATATTATAAAAGTAAAGCTACCTACAGCTTGGACATTAATGTTCATAATTTGTAGTCATACCGTTAAATAATTTAGCACAAATTTATACAGGGTGTGTCTGCAATGTAATCACGCTTACACTAAGAGAAATAATGTATAGTGCGATCCAAAAAAAATAAATCTTATTAGCTCGATTTATCTGCTGCTCATATTTTTAGCACATTTTTGATAGTAAGATTGATAAATTTCCAATTTATTTACCAACTTGTATTATTATAGTGAAAAATCTGCACTTACAGTTAAAGTTAAGCCTCTGACCTAATATACTGTAAGCTTTTTTTATATAGATTAGGTACTCTAAATATTTTCTTTATTGTACATTATTAAAAAAATTTCAAGTTGAAAATGGAAAAATTAAACTGAACTGATTACCACAACGAAATTTTGATTTTTAGTTAAATTATGACACCCCGTATAAGAACCTTTGGTTTTGATAGTAAATTAATCGATTTTGTTGTGTGGGTCGCGCTAAATGAAATCAAGCTGTAGGAAACTTTCAAACACTTATTAAAGGGGAGAGGGCGGTTGGAGAAAAGGTCCAATATACATGCAAATATGATTTGTATTTTACAATTTACGTGTTTGTGTTATGTTAAAAAAGTGAAAATTGTCTTGCACTGTTTACGTTACAGCAGAAAAATGTCCAAAACTATAATAGAATAATTACAATAAATGCATTTATAATAATATTATGTATGTACATGTAACTGTTGTTTGAGATAATTCAAATAATTACCGTTCGATTTCCGTAAAATTGAAAGTGAGCCAGGCGCACTTATTATGCAACACGACTATTTGTGTATGTGTGAATGTGAAAAAAATGTTTAATTAACCCATAGAAACGTGTGGTGGAAATACCTACAATTAGAAAGAAAATAGTATCCACAACTGTGTAAACCAAAGTGTTTTTTGGGATTTTTCAAACAAATTGGGACAGACTTGTATATAATTTGCTACAAAATCGTACAAAATCCGACTCTATTTGTGTATAGACATCAGATGAAATTGTTGGTTGGCATGCACATGCACACAGATGAAATTTGCAACGAAAAACACCGAACATGCTCTGAAGGCACTCACCCGTACAGACGACTGTCTCGAAAACTAGCCCTATGAATATTGGAAAACAAACCCAAGTTAAGTTTTGTTCAGTGCGGAAAAATAGACACAAATATATAGATTTTTAACTAAGTAATACTTACCTTCCATTACCGTGTCTGAACAAAGCTAGAATTTCTTCGAAGGTTTTGTTTTTCGTTTCTGGCACCTTTTTGTAGGTGAACGTCCAAAATATGGCTAGTAACACGCTGAATGGCAGGAATGTGTAGTTTTCGAGGGCGTTCTGCAAAAATTGGGAAAATTTAATTAAATTTATGGTAGTAAACGTTGACAATTTATATATAAATAATTAATTATGCATTAAAATTTATCATACACTATATTTTTAGTCGATCATGAGGACATTTTTTGTCAGGTACACAGAAAATAATGTAATATGAGTATAAACTTTGTTATTTTCTTGGGATACTTACTTAAAAAAGTCAGAGTTAAAATTTTATTAATTATCGAATTATTTCTTGAAATACTTGTATTTATTTACAAAATTAGTATTGTAGAATCATTCTGTATAAAAGTAAATAAATATTTTTATAGAATATACAGTAAAATACATTTTCACCATTTTCTAATGATAAGAGCATGAAAAGTAGTTTACAAGGAATTTTTTTCCGGTAAGTGACCCAATGTTTTGTAGACATAACGCTTTTTTTAGGTATCATATAGATCTTCCTAATAATTCCTAAACTTTTCTGAATTATAGAATTCTACAACCTGATTACTTTTTATCCAACGATACCAATGGTGTTACATAGTACAAAACTAGCCTATTAGAGCACTTAAAAACTTTTTTATTTTTCCAAAAAGGGAATGTAATTTATGCAAATTATTCTTGCATATTAAACTAACTTTTATAAAAAAATCAGTTTAAGATTTTTTGGAAAATATTTATTTAACAACCATCGATAATTAGGTGGGTAGGTATACCTATAGTGTGTTTCTTTTTAGGTAGATGCTAAAATTTTTTTGTTTGTTGTTTGTATTTCTAAAATAAATGGCAAACTGTAATATTTTCACTGATATAGGTACCTACTAGGTATATCCTCAAAGCTAACGAACTCAAAATGCCATTTATTGCTACAAATAAACCAGTTTTATCTATTTTAGAATTCGGTACAAGTTCACATATCCACACGCCATATCTAATAAGAGAAATGTTATGTCACATAATTGCCAACATTTATAATAATTAAACAACTGAATATTAAATTCAAAAGTATAAGTGGTTAATAAATAAATATGTTAATTATATTTAAAAGTAGCCATATATACACAAACAGCCCTTTCACAAAAAACTATCAAACTATATATTGCTCATTTGTGCCTTATGTTATCGTCAGTTGTTGATTGTCCAATAACACAGCAACTACTCCTAGGGGCTCAAACACCAAGACATGAACAAGTTTATTGTAAGTTTCAGCCGAAATTAAATCATACATCATTTTCTTTAAATTGAATTAAACTAATTTTTTTTGCAGCTTCTCTGTGGTCTGGCGACCATCGCCATGGCCAAACCTCAATTCGGCGGCGGTTCCGCTGGAGGACTTTTGGGCCACCATCACGCTCTCGAAAGCCAAGTTATTGGTCTTAGCCGTGGGGAAGAAGAACATGGACATGGGCATCATGGTGGTGGTGGCGGAGGAGGTGGCGGCGGAGGTGGAGGAGGAGGAGGAGGCGGTGGGGAAGGAGGACATGGACACCATGGTTTAGAATTAGGAGGAGGAGGAGGAGGCGGCGGCGGCGGTGGTGGTGGTGGCGGCGGAGGTGGCGGTGGAGACGAAGGTGGACATGGACATGGACACTCTATTGGATTCACTGGCTCGCATTTTAACACCCCTGTGGATGTACATCATGAAGAAGCTATCCATCTTAAAGTAAGTTATGCAGTTTTGAAACTTATTGTTAGGTTTTGGAAAATTATTTTTGCTTTGGCTTAAGTTAGAAAAATACTTGATTGTGAAAACCCTATCGATCCTAAGCTAGTCGGAAAATATGCAAAGATCTAATTACTTTCACTTAGACTAAATCGATGAAAAACTTCACACACTCGCAGCTATTTCATGCTCGATTTCATACGACTTTACATATACGGAACATACAAGCTGAAAGTAGACGCGTATTTTGTTCACATTGTTTATATTTTCCGGTTCAACGATTCCATCCATCAGTATACGTATAATGAATTGTATATTATGTCTTTTAGGCCCATCCAGAATACCACTACGACTATCATGTGGCCGACCACAAACACAAAGACTACAAGAGCAAACATGAAGTCCGCGATGGATACAAAGTAAAAGGTTCGTACAGCCTTTTGGAACCCGACCACAAAACCATCAGAATTGTGGACTATGTTTCCGATAAGAAAACAGGTTTCATTGCCAAAGTTTCCTACAAGAAGCACCAGTAAGGGTTTTGGGGATGAAAACGCCGGTGTGGTGGCGGCGGAGTAGATTGTTTTTGTTTTGTTAGTATTTTGTATATTTCTGTTTTGTATGTTATAGTTAGTTGTTGATGTGAAGTTGACTTGTTTTGTTGCGAAAATACATTAATTATTTAAAATAAAATTTGTGTGGAGGTTTTATTTTGTTAGAATAGAATGGTATAAGTTATTATTTGAATAAGATGAAAAGCTTCTATAAATATAATTAATAATTATTATTCTACAGAGTGGTCCAAATTCAGACGCCACTGTTGCTATAATTCCGTTTTATTTTAGTCGTTTAAATTAGTAATTAGTAGTAGTAGTAAATTAAGTTCAATAATAATATTATTATTTTAGTAAAAACATCTGCTGATGCCATCACATGACTATCACATCTATCCAAAATCTTTAATCCAATTTCAATGTTTTTAAGTAAAGTAAGTACCTACCACTTTTGGTGGTGCCATATCCATCAAATTTTTATTATTATAAGTTGAAAATGTATGTGGACTAAATTCTCCTCCATAATCACTCGAGTTATTTTGCCTGTTTCATTTTCCCCTTCACATACTTAATCTATTTAGCAAACTCGTCTACTTCGCTAATTCCCAAGAACATTTCTGATGCATTAAACCGAAATGTATCAACACAAAAACCACCTGCAGCTCGTGTCTTAATCTTTCAATTATTATTATTATACCCACTGTGCCACACAGTTTAGCAACCAAAGTGTGCACATTCCCTTTTGTGTGGTTTAGAATACATTCACTGATCACGACCAATTCGCATAAAATACGAAACGGTACTCGTGCTACCGCTGTCCAAAATAATGCCATTCCATTTGTTAATTACATTCTCTATTATAGCACTAAATAGCTTGTAACATCGTGAATAAAATCTCAAGGGAATACAAAAAATGAAAGTGTTCGATGACAAAATAATGTTATTAATTTATTGTAAGTAGTTATTAGTGGATTTGTTGGATTGTTTCTTGGAATTATGCTTGTAATTGCGCGAAATTGCCTAACCTGTCTGAGTCTGAAGATAAACTATGTACATAAATATAAAGCAGATAATACAATGGCTTTTGGTGTTTTTATTTACCATGACTAATTTCCAACAAGGAACATATTGTAATGTAGTAAAACCTTTCTTTCAATCGCTTCGTCCTTGAACCCTTTTCCAATCATTAAAATTCCTTGTAATTAGAGTACAACATCAACAATAGCAAAAAACATTAATGGGCGATGGATGCAATTTCAAAACAAAAATCGTGCAAAATCAGATCACGTAGCAACATTTCCACATACTTAGTTTATAATAATTTGTTATTGTTTCCACCAACTCGACTGTTGCTTTGAACAATACATCATTGATAAGTTGGAAATCTTACAAAACTGACGTACCTAGATGTGTCCATTGTTTTACATTTGCTTTATTTTTGCTAAACATCCTGGCAATATGTTGGAAATATGTAGAAAAACGTGACAGTGACATTGCATGGAAAGTTTCAAAAGAATATGAAAAAAATTATTCTACAGCTAGAAATTGGTTTTTCAAACTTTAATTTGACCTAAAACCGTTTTTATAACTTTTTAAATTTGAGAGTCGATAAGTTTTTATGTTTTTAATCTTAATTTTTAAAGAAATGGGGGCTAACAGGACTTGAGTCCAGGGCACCAAAAAGTTTAAATTCGCCCCTGCCTAAGTAGCTGTTTTGAAAACTAAAATGTTGTTCTCATTTATAGAAAAATCTAAAATATTTTGTCGTTTTGTTTTAAAGAAATGTTAAACAATTTTTGCTGTTTATTTTATATTTTCGAAATTGTTTTTGTTCAAATTTTAATACAATTTCAGAACCAATGGTCAGATTTTGATTAAAATTACTATATTTCAAACTCAAAATTTGTTTTTATTTATAATATATTGTTTTATTCCGGGAAATTTATTTGTTCGATCTCTATTTACAGATAATCGATTAGCTACCAGGCAGTAGAGATTTACGTAATAAGTGTGATTATCTTGTAGGAGGTAAGTGAGCTGAAGTACGATTCTTGTACGGTTTCGCGGCTAGCGGCGGGTGTAAACGGACATTACTATTATCCTAAAAGTTGGACATTCACTCCAAAGCTTACAATCCAACTATGAATATTGTCAGGAAATGTAGTAATAGTATTAGTGACATAATAATAGAATAATATCTATGTGTGACTAGGACAGTATTTAAGATATGTCATGTTTAGCTCTGTTTAATTTTTGAAAGCTTGTGATTATAATAAATTATTTCGTATGGTAATTTCCATAATTATTTTAATCAGATAACAATTTAGAACCTCCTGGTAGTGGAGGTGATAAAATACCATGGTAATATACTTAGAATGGCAAATTGTAAAATCAGTTTGTCAATTTGTTTACTTAGGTAAAGGTAAAACTATAAAATGATGGCAATAATACGCTGCCTGAAACAGAGCAGAACACGTCAAGTTAATAAGCAAAAAGTCCTTAGACAAGTTATGCAACTGCATGGCGATTAAATAAATTAGGGCTTGAGCACATAGTACACTACATACACACAAACTGAATTTCTCCTCAATAAATCACTTTATTACGCATACATTCGAAATTTCCCAAATCAGTGTATTTACTTTTAGAAAAATAATTTACATTTAAACTGTTTTAATTATTTAATTTCACCTAGGGAAAACTAATTGCCTGTAATTAAATAATCATACAGTTTTTGGCTGGCCAGCTATAGTACCTACTACAACGCTAGTTTAATTTGGAATTTGGTTTATGTATAAATTCGGAATAGTATATGTTAAAAGCAAAATGAAGATTATAGATGAATAGATAATATGAATTATGTTACTATAAGTACACACTTTGGTATGTATAATATAACAAAAAAAAAACGTGCACATATAGAATTTTAATTAGTTTAATACTACTAATACTAGGAACTATATAATTAGATAAGAATGGATTGTTATGAATTATTGCGTTGTGTAGAAATTTTAACACATGAGAATTTTATTGAAGCAACGCTTAAATTTTTAATAAATTTTAATTGACTAAAATTATATAAATATTGTGTTGAGTTATAAATAGACTCACAATAGTTTTGTAACTATTAGTGTGTTTTTACGCGTCATAAAGAAGGAGGAATTTGAATTTTTTTATACATTATTGTGAGGTTTTATATACATTCTTAAAATTTGATTACCTATCAATTTTTTTATGATTTTATTGATAAATTTCCTTTAAATGTTTCGCAAATACTTGGAACTGCTGTTCTTACATGAACAATTTTATTTTTATTTTTATTAGCTTTGACATTAATTTAGTTCTCATATAATCCCTTGAGAAAAGGGAAAGTTCCAGAAAATGCATCAATGGTTGCAAAGAAAAGAATATTTAATGAAATTTTAACTATGTATTATCATTTACAAATTAATCATTTACAAAGAAATTCTATTATAAATTATAACACAGTTTAATTATGAATTTATGAATACAATTAATAATGTATTAATGAAACCATGTACCAGGTATTTTATGTATGACTGACATAATTTGCACTTTTGTAACAAATATATAAATACATAATTAGGATTAACATAAAATTACCTATATTATGTATATCGATTGCGGAACTAGACAAAATGTTGGAAGTTGGAATGCTGCTTATTTCCGTATAAGAAAAATAGGTACCTACCTATAGTTAAAACCATTTTACATTGTTGATATTTTTCTACTATAAATCGTAATTTAAAAGCGATTTTGGGTTATTTAAGGCGATAACTTTCTAAAAATCGGTCATTTCTTTCAACATAAAATCCCTGTTTGAGTTTGACTGATATTCACTGTGTTTCCTTACCGGTAAGTGTACAATGTAATAAATCACATTTCGATAATTCTTTGTCGGTTGTAATATGCAAATAAAAATTCCAGCCATAAAACAGTTCAAATATTTACAAAATGATTACATATTTCCCACATCGTAATTCGTACAGCATCTTTTGTTTATCCATCATCTAATAATAGTCTTGTTTGAACCGCAGTTAACTCTAGACGCCGAAAAAATGTCGGATAATACCAAGCAACCTCAACCTAAACCATGTTGTGAAAACTCCACGTGTTATCAATGTTGTCAACAAACTACAACTGATGTTACTGATGGTGGTAAAAATAATGGAAATCAACAAGTTTTAAGTAGAAAGAAACGACAGTTATGCGATGTGCCCGAAAGGTGCAATGTTGGACCAGATGGCAAAGAAATTGAAGAGTTTTAAATATTGGATTTTAAAGAAAAAACAACAGGTGGAAGAAAGTTATAATAATATATGTTAAATGTACGTTTATTTTTTCAATAAAAACAACATTATTTAAATTGAAAATATATTGTAATTTCCCACACTTCACATCAAAAAATTATCAGCAGGTAATTTTATCTTATCATATCGTATTTTATAGATATATCAAAACGATTTTTTAATAGACATTTCATAAACTAATTACTGTGATAGATTTATATATGTATATTGTTATGGAGGATAAAAAGTGCAAACCCGAAGACACCACATCAGACCAAAAGAAAACCTTCGTACGCCCCTACGTGGTAAAGTTGACGAAAACTGAAGTGGAAAATGCGAAAAAAACGCAAAGCCAATCGGACACACCCAGAAAAACGCTCGAACAATTCATGGATGTCCCATACAGAACCAATATTGGACCAGATGGTGAGGAACAAGAGGAATTTTAATTTGTTTAATATAGATAAACATGTTTTTTGTATTGAATCGTCATGATGATACCTACAATATATACACTATTTTAGATATTATTGGTAGTTTTTTTCGTTTCGTTTGGATGAAACAGTCTGATAAAATAGAACAAAACAGGAAAGTGCGTGTGTTCTCTGAAGGAAGTAAAAACTAATTTATATAACTGTTTTTACAGTAGGTAATAAGTAGTTAATAAATTTTTGTTAAAAATAAATCTGTTCATCAGAGCATGAATAATTATGTTCAAATAAACAGAAGGTGTTATGTGATACATATCAATGATTATAACTGAGAAATTGTTTTATATGCAGAATTAATAAATGAATATCTATTGAATAATAATATTAAGACAGAACAATTTGTTAAAAAATAATGCTTTTGTATGAAAGGTTGGTAAAGTTGAATAAGATATTTTTATTTCGTTATATGAAGTATAAAATCATTTACCTTCGAAAAATGCTATTTTTTCCTTTTTTGGTGTCCAAAACAACGCCGAAAAAATTCATACCGAGAGATCAAAAATTATCTTGGTCAAAGGTGGTCATGGATTTTAAAATAATTGTCAGAGCTAGTATCGTGCATGTCAATACTTATTATGGCACATAACTTGATAAACTTCAAAATGATGATACAAGCTAAGACCGTCGTTTTTCATTTCATGATCACCTTTGACCAAGATAATTTTTGATCTCTCGGTGTAAGTACTATAAATAGTTCGGAGTTTTTCCAAAATAAAACCATCGTTCAAATATTCACATGTGTTATTTCCCTGTTGTTATCAAAATGAAGAGGATCTTTACATGAATTTAGATGGATTCATCCTAGTTATGGTGATGTCGTGAAGTCCTCATCAATATTAAAGATAATCTAAGTAGTTTAGTAAACTAGTAAATCACTTTTTTCTAACAATAAATGCGGAACCGGCAACAATTTCTCCAACATATTTTTTATTACGTGCTTTGTATTTGTATATTACAATAAAACAAACATGCACTTTTATGATTAAACAATACCCATTATTTAAAAGGCAACAACAACTTACAAACGATTATAATTCATATAGTTTTTTCAGAACATAAATATGATTGTTTAAGTTAAAAACTATAATTATAAACTTTATACAGCAGAACATAACGGGTAATAAATATATGAGTGTTTGAGAAAATAATTGCTGGTAGCATTTTTTTATATGTAAATGCAGATTCTACAAATCTGATAACAGTACAACAAGCACAGTTTCACTACTTGGTAACTTTATATACCATATATTACTTGAAGAGAAATTTTCTATTACCATACTAAATATAACAGATGTAAGGTAATCTGATTGGGATCATTTTTTCTTAAAAATACAGAAAAAATAGTTTCTAATACTTTTCGGCTTGATCACACTTTGAAAATTCCTAAAATATTTTCGGATCGTTTTTAAGAACTTTCCTTTACAATGCTGAAAATTTTGAAGCGTTCATACTCGTATATGAAATAAGGCTTAATTTTTATAATTTGCTTAAGGATAAGGACCACCCTGTATATAAGTTTTTCTTAACAAAGTCAATTTGTTGCTATTATATAATTCAACGTATGTTTTGTCAAATTAATTACATACGAGTATACAAAACCCAGTGACTTGTACAGGAATTTATTGTCCATAACCAAATGAATTTCTTAGCTTTTTTCCTAAAAGTTTTGTTGGGTTTTTGTAATAATTGCGACGCCAAGATCAAGGGAAAGTCAGTGTGTACAATAACACTATTACATTTGTATATGGTTGGATTGGAAGTGCAAGCAAATGGGTTTAGTGGGATGGATTTTGGGGTATGAGATATGCACACTCCTTTCACATATTCGAAGCGGACTATATAATCCTACTTCTTTTCAGGACAACTCAGTCTAGTTTCATACGTTTATCCAAACTAATCTAAAAAAAAATTTAGATTTAATTTTAAACAATTAAAGCCATGCATTTCTACATTGTAAGTAAGAAAATTGTGGGTGATTTGTAGTTGAGGTGGTGGTTTTGTGAAGTGAAGAAAAACCAATTGGATTACGAAAAGAACAGTTTAAAATTCTTTGATTTTACAATTTTTTATTTTCTTTAGAATTTCAATCAAAGAACTATTGAAATCTAAACAATTTTTAATTAAATTTTAAACATTTATAAAAATCCAAATTTTCTTCTCGATATCCCTCCTCCCCCTTAACTTGTCATCATTTTTCAGGCCTGTGCCGCCGCAATCTTCGTGGCAGTGTCTGCCAGACCAGGCGGCGGTTACGGACATTACGAACTAGCTGGCTACGATGAAGGCCACTATGGAGGAGGCGGAGGTGGTTACGAACTGGAAGCGGCCGAGGGCGTTGAAGGAAACGAAATTGGACATGGTGATGGCGGCGGCGGTGGCGAAGGTGGCCACCACCACGAAGAAGAATACATCGATTACCATGTACGTAAAAAGCAAAATTGTGAAAGTCAAAACAGGAACGTGCCCGTTAGTGATGCAATTCCGAGCACGTTTCCTCTGGGTAATTGATTGGAAAGACAAGCTTGTAGTATTTATGAATGGAGTTGTATTAAATGTTGTTGTGTTGATGTCGCGCGAGTCGATTTAATGAGGCGAGATAAGGCTTTGGATAGACTATGTAACGTAGCTATTTTAAAAACGTGCAGTTATGTAAAGTTAGTCTGCTATTCAAATATTTCAAATGTAAGGCATTTGAGGAAGTTGATTTTTAATCAAGGAGATATGCCTAATTGAATAAATTGCAGTAATTTTAATTTTAACAAAGACGTGAATTCAGGAAAAATTGGAATGTAATATTTTTAATTGGTTTCAATTTTTTAATTATAGCCCTAGCGTATTATTACGAGATTTTCTACTAAATTAGATTAAATTTTGAATTTCACTAAAATACTTATCTTTCAACTTCTACTAGACCAATTTTCTTAAAAAATATGTAAAATCATTGGAAAAATTTCTATAAAAAAGTTTTTATCAATTATCCATCAATTTGGATATCGCTCATTTGCCAAGAAAATTATTATACTTGCTAGAAATATTTAAGTATAATGGTAAAAAAATGGAATTATGTAGCTATAAATTTCGTAAATTTTCGTTTTTAATCTCAAACTTCTCAAACTTCTCAAATTCTACAAATCCAGTATTCTTTAGATCTATTATGGCCAAACGTGTGATTTTTTTTTCCTTAAGACTTCCTTCATTATCAGTCATCTAGAAAAAGATATATAAAAAAAATACTTTGAAATGATACACTTGCTCAAAAATTATTTTTGGGAGCGACAGAAAAAAATTTAAATGTTTTTTTTAAAACAGTTGATTTCTTTCCGAAAACTCCTCCCCTTCTTCATCAGTCGCCAATAAATTTTTCTTCCAAGATGTATTTTCCCAAATTTAAAACTAACAGACTAAATTAGGACGTTTTGTTAAAGAGAAAAATATTCAAACGCGCCAAGGGTTTTTGCATTTTGTGTACGAAACCTAAACAAATCGTTTAATCATGAAAAAAGATAAATAAATATCGTGTCAGCTGAAGTTTCGTGCAACACAAAGAAAAAGTGCGTATTTTTTAATTACGCTCATCATTCATATTTAAAACAATCAACAATTAGAAAGTAATTAAGGTTTAAGCTGGAAAACGAAAAAATGTAACAATTCTCAAATTTAAATATGTACTCGCATGTGTAAAAAGAATATATCCTTAATAATTATCTCATTTCACACGTTTCCACTTTCTAATTTGTATACCTATATGGATGACATACTGTCTTGTTTTAATTAGTTTAGTAGATGATATCTGTGCACAATTTTAAATGGTGTCTTTGTTTTTGTTTACCAAACTGGTTATCCGGAAGGAAGCAACACGCACTTTCTGTGTCCAATTGCCCGGAATTTAAACATTCCCATGTCGTAGTTGGAGATGTCGTTAAGATTCTTTTTGTGTGATGCGGATTTAGGAAATTTAAATAAAACTCGAGCACGTGTGTAGTTGTATATTTGGAATTTTAAATGGTTTTTGTAAAGTGAAATTTTTCCTGGGTTTCTTTTTTTTAAACCGGTCAGTATATCCGAATTTTTCTTGTCGGTTTAAAAATCTCGCATTTACTATCTTGCAAATTGTTTTCGAAATTTTAAAATATGTTGACTGAAATTTTATGGATTATAAAAGATTTTTGGAAGTAAACTTTTCATATTTTTTATAAATCAATAATAATTAGGAGTAATTGACAAGACCTACTTAAATATGTTGAGTGCAACAAAATTATAATTTTTTTTCTCCCTTCAGGCACACCCCAAGTACCACTATGACTACGCCGTCCACGACCTTCACACCCACGACATCAAAAGCCAGTGGGAGACCCGTGATGGAGACAAAGTAAAAGGAGAATACACCATCGTGGAACCCGATGGTTCCAAAAGGATTGTCCAGTACACAGCCGATAAGCACAGTGGGTTTAATGCTGTGGTCAAGACCATCAAACACGGCGGTTACTAAACAATTTGGAAGATTTGCCAAAAACCATTAAACCAACCATGTATTTATTATTCTTTATTACCAGTATGCCTAAGTGATCTTAAACAGTATTTTTGTTATGTTTAATGTTATTGTGTTGTTGGAACTATAGGTTAATTTTAGCCGGGGTTCTAAAACATTCATCAGTTTCATCTTTATCATTTTGCCATAAACCTATTAATGCATTTGATGGTATTGTATCGGATACTCCAACTGTGTTCATGGTGATCATGCTTTTTTAATCATATATCCATTTTTTATTTATAATACTTATCGTAAGTGAATAGACGTATGAATGAGATGATACTCAATATATTTTTGTACATAAGTTGAAACAACAAATATATTTTCTATATATTTTTATGTGTTTTGCTTTTTGCAACAATAAATGTTATTTATAATATGTAGCTGTTTTAATGATTATTTTTTACAATTACTCAAGTGGGAGTTTAACAAAATCCATTAGCTTCCTTATCCTGCATTTCTTACACAAAAACTTTATTACATTATTACTTTAACCAACAAAAACAGTTATTAAAATTGCAATTCACTTTACCTTATATGACAAACCTTTTTACATCATAATGATAAATATGATTTAACTGTAGGAAACTAATATGAAACCTGTGCTATTTGTAACAATGATGTGATGCAGCCATCAGCACATTATTTTCTTATAAACCAAATATATTTTATATTTTGAATTTATTATATAAATTATTTTGCATAATTTGCAAAAATGTTTTCTTTGTGAAAATCCGGTAATTTGGTGCAGAGTTACGAATTTTTAAAGTAGACATGATTGATGAGAAGTTTTTCCAATTCGCGCAAAAATAATGTAAATTACCTTTCATAATGTTAATGATTTTTTTCGATGTTGTTTTGTTAAAATAATTTATTTCAAAGCAAAGGGACGGTTTTTATTATTATTAAAATAATCACGTGATGTTTATCTGAATTTTGTTTGCGTATTTTATCAAAAATTCTTAAAAGCATATTCGAGTTCTTTCGCATTTTTTAAAGGATTAAATAAGGTTTGTACGAAATATTTACTTATTGTATCTATATTGTATGAATAAAACAATTATCAAGATAATTTTCTTTCGTTACATAATTGAAACCAACAACATCCTGCAAAACTATACCCAACATTATTTTACACTTGATTAAATGGAAAGTATAAAAATAGCAGAATATTAATTACAATATGCATGTGGTGGTATGTGTATTACATCCATCATTTACACACACACACACACACAAAGGAAATATCCACACGCGGTTCATGTTATAATACCTGTATAAAACATTGATTGAGTAAATGTAATAAAAGACATAAGAGTAATTAATTAGTTGTCTCCCACGCTTTATACAGGGAAATAATGAAATAAATAGACCATACGTTTTATTAATGACACTTCCCAATAATAGATTTTGAAGGCACTAATTAGCACGGATATTTCAAAATTGTACCTATATTTAGAAAAAACGTATGCAATTTATTATATAATTAATCTAATAATTTGTTTTTTTAACTGGATGTTATTTTGGTTCCACTTGGCTTAGTCTATATACATAAGTTCTGGTAATTATCGAGGTGTAATTAAAATGCAATTTTCCATTATGTAACGGTAATTTATACCTACAGGGTGATTCAGGTGACCGTGTTGAGAATGTAAAATATTTTTTCTACCTGGTTTTTGAAAAATAAACCAAAGCAATTATGAATATGTTTTGCACACAAATTCATATTATTAAGTTAGTAAAATTTATTAGATATTAATTAATTATAGTTGTAACCAAAAATATTTGGTTTCGATATTCAGAAAAATTATTATTCATTCTCTCAGTTACTTCTAATAAAATATTAAAAAAATTTAATATAACTTACCTTCATGGTCGGGAAACCAATGCCCACAACGAAATTCGCTAACCAGTTGACGAGGACAGCAATTGACATGGCAGCTGGACGAGGTCCTTGCGAGAAAAGTTCGGCAGTGATCATCCAAGGAATAGATCCAGGTCCCACAGCGAAGAATTTCACAAAACATAAAATCGACACCACAGACAGGTATGACATCCAGTCTATCATCTCCTGCACGTATCCAAAAAACTCCTATCAGGCGGTAGTAAGGGTGTTCTTTCCCGACAGGGAGGAGTGACCCCGATTTGATTTTTTGTTTATAAAAAAAATTACTATCTAAAGCGGATATTGGAGGAAACCAATTTAAAGGTTGCAGGAGGAAAATATGGCTTACATAAATTACTTATTATTAATTTTCATAATTTTATAAAATATTTCTTAAGCTAGGTACTTATTATCCTGCAACCAGCAAAGCGTTTCGCCTATAGAATGTAGGTATTTTATGTGAGACATGCAAAAGTGTTTTTAAATTATTGTGTAGTGTATTGAGTGTTTTATATTTATTTAAAAATTCACGCGTGCACTTTGTGAATTTTTGGGGAATGGTGACAACATGTGTATCCAGCACAGGTATTTACAGCGTCCCTCCTCCACCATGTCAGGAAAGTCGAACAATACAGACAGGGCGAGGCTAAAAAGCGGGTGAGTGTATAAGCGAAAAAATAAAATTTTTGATTAGTGTCTTGCTTAATCTGCACCAATTTGTAAATATTTCCGATAAGAGAAGTTAAAGTTAAAGCTAATAAATTTTTGGATAGATAATAATACGAGGTGTTTGGGGTTAATAGGTATGCAAATTTGACGCCCCTGATGACTCGAATTTAGCAGTAACATTATCGCAAATAATAATTTGAAGTGACGAATTTAAAATATTGCTTTATCATCTATACATAATTTTTTAATAGAAGCTTTTGTCTGTATTTGTCACTTTATGCGTTTTTTACAAGAATTTCGTCAGAATTTTCAGCAATATTATAAAATAATAAAAACTGCAAGTGTAGCAAATAAAAAATAATCATCATGCAGGAATTATATTTACATTCGAATTGCTTGCTGCAATTTGCCTTCATTAATTTAGAAAAAAGCAACAACCAAGTTCTTTATTACTTATTATAATTTAAAAATTAATTTGGTAACAAATAACAATAAATAATTAACGAAATAAATGAATAGTTTTTAAATACATTTCGCATGTTCTCACTTGAATATGTTTGAATATTATTGTTATTTGTTATAGAGCTAATGCTCGATTTCACAAACGTTGTGTTAACTAATCACTGGATTTTACGAACCCCTATTGGCCAATCGTTATTCTATAGGTATCCAGCATTAGTTAATGCTATTTTCTTATTAAGTAAATTATTTGACGTTGGTGACATCGGGCATAACTAATATTTACCTGAGTTAAGCGGTCAAACTTATTCTAAATATAATTTAAATAGAGCAAATGTGTGCTTTTTAACTTGAAAATGATTGCCTAACCTTAGGCAATAAAATTTGTGTCATTAAGTTAAAAAACATGCTCTTGTTTAAAAAATGATAAAAAACCAATCACTGAACTGTTCTATTCAAAATTCAAAGCAAAAAATTCGCACAGTAGTTGATTTTCTTCGTAAAAAAATTCAAAAACCAATCGCCTCTATGATAAAAAGTATCTAAAGCAATTGACTTTTTTCCTATATTGACTTTCTTGAAGCCCCACCAACAAACCTTTATCAAAAATGAGATGGTGATGAAAATGGAAAAGATGAACATGCCCCCAAGACCATACAGATGTAACGTCCGTCTGCCCATTCTGTCCATCAACGGTATGGAAATTAACGTCATGATAACCATAATGCATCCAATGCCAATCGTTGCAAATTTGGCACTTTCCGGAGTCAAACCAGATATTTCGAACAAATTCGTCGAGTAATAGAACACCTAGAAAATTCAAGTGCTTAGAGAAAAGTTATTGTTCAAACTTAGCAAAAAGGAATACCTATACTTACATCAATAACTTCCAAAAAGTTACTTTTATTATTTTTTTAAAATTACTTGGTACCTGCTACTATACATGTATATGTATTTAAGTATACCTATATGTACTTAAAACTTTCAACTTACAGCATTAATTCCGGAAAGCTGTTGTGACAACTGCATAACCACACCAATAATCAACGGTGTGCGTAGCGTGGGCGAACAAATCAACTCCATCATGCTGATGGAGGCCTCGGCTTGCTGGGCCCGTTCTTCAGCCCTCATCTCCTCGATATCCTCCTCCACTTGGTTGCTGGCTCGCAGTCGTCGCAATGCTTTCCGCGCCTCCTCTTCCCATTGCTTCGTTATGAGGAGGTAGCGTGGACTTTCAGGACAAATTGGAAGAAGCACTAATTGAAGTAAGGCAGGACATACGGCCAGGCCTAAGAGGAGTGGCCAGCCGTCGTTAGTACCGAGAATTTGTTCGATACCGAGCACTTGGGATAACAAAAGGCCCACTGTAACCGCTAATTGATTCACTGTTCCCAGGCCACCGCGAAGATTTAATGGTGATATTTCGGATATATACATAGGTACTAAAGATGTATTCAGTCCTGTGGAAAGAGAAAAATATTATTACTAAAAGGAAAAATGCAGATATTTTTGAGGTAGTAAGTGTCTTTCTTTAAATTTTAGAATAAAAAGTTACGATGCCAAGTGAACTCATTTGCACTATTGACATTTTTTTGTTATATGATGTAGGTATTAGGGATCAAAGATTGTCCTATAGACATGTGTGGGAAGAGGTCAAACCCAACGACATTTACTCGTACTTATATGTTATTTAACTTTTAGAAACTAGGTTGAAACAGGGGAGAAAACAGACTCACCACAATTGACCCCTATAATAAATCTTCCAAAAAACAGCATTTCGTATGAGTTGGCTATTTTTGTACACCACATTAAGCACGCCCCGCCTATTCCTAAAAAGTTGTTCAAAAGCAGTCCGCCTTTTCTAAAATAGATACATTCGGATTATTTCCAGCAAACCAACTAACAATCCAATTAACGTACCTTCCAAATTTGTTTGCTACCATTCCACCACTGAAACCGCCGAGCATGCCCCCAATAGCGAATATCGAAACGGCTATTGAGTAGAGCCTCTCGACGGATTCCTCCGGAAGATCTTCACCATACCGCGACTTGTAGACGTCCTTCATGAAATATTCTATGTTGCTTTGGGGAGCATTGATGACGCCTGTGTTGTAGCCAAATTGTAACATACCCAAAACCGCCGCCAGGATCGCGTACGACAGGAAGAACGTCAAGCCCTGAAATTTAACAATTTCTATTAAAACAAGTAACAAGCTACAAGTTACAGAAATGATTCAGTTGTATACCAAAGTTGTTCAAATGTTAATCTAGATTAAACCATTATTATAACAATGTGGATTTAATCTTGCTACTTAATCTTTAAACGAATATGGCACCTACACATATCACTTTGTGTTTGATATTCAATATTTTTTTAGCATATCATTTTAAGGAAAAAACTTTGCAACTTTTATATCAAACACTTTTTCATTTCAATATTAATACAAATAAACCAACCAAATGTACTACAAACTACATAATTGTATTTTCACTACAAGAATTAAAAATAATAAAAGTCGAATTTATATCGCATTAACCTTTGACATAAGCTTATAACGTTTACATTTTCATTCGAAAGAAAAAAGTACTTGTCAGAAGTGGGATTCGAACCCACGCCCTCAGAGAGGACCAGAATGCTCACAACCTAATAGAATCAGGCAAGGGGAACCTTGAGTCTGGCGCCTTAGACCGCTCGGCCATCCTGACAGTTGTGATAGCTTGATTCTATATTATTCTATATCTATTTACTGTAGGTACCTCAGAACCAGGCTTGTCAGAACTAGAAAGTAGGTTCATCTAAACTTCTTACTTGTCCCCCTTGTACCCTTACAATAAGATTATTTTCGGAATAAAGATAGGTATAAATTGTGATAAATTAAAATAATGTATGTATGTAATGTAACGTATACCTAAAATAGGAATAGGAATAAAGTGGTGTTTCACTGAAATTACAAATCACGTTTCCCTCAGTTTTTTCTGAAAAATTAATCAACTGTTTCATGGTTTCCCCCAATTATCCCAGCTTTATTCTCACAAAAAACAACTTTTTGCCCTCGCCCAAACAAAAAATTCCAAATCTACTCTTAATCCATTTTCGCAATTTAAAATGGTTTACGCTAAGCCTCCATAATTAGCATCACTTTACTCTAACAATAATTTCCCACATACAGTGGCATCAAATCACCAACCTGCTCGAGCAGTCGCAATTTTCTTCGGTGCGTGTGCTCCTCAAGCCGGTCAACATACTCGCGCAACTCCTCAATTTCCTCTTTGACCTGCTGTACGGTATCTAGTTCGTGTTTGATGGCCACCATGTCGCGCTTAACCTCCGACACCTCCGACTGGCAGGACTCAACCGATTTGGTGAGCTCCTGCAGTTGTGTTCGTATCTCGGAGAGAGCGACCGTTGTTTCCAGGTGTCGGTCGCCGCGCTGGAGGTCATCCAGTTTGGCGCTCAGGTTTATACTCATCACGCTCACCTGCTTCTGGAGGCTTTGAGGGAGAGGTGGAAGAAAATATTTGTTAGTGAGTTTGATCAAGTTTGTTCGAGTGGTTTGCTAATTGGTAATCTAGGCGAACATTTAGAATAATTGTTGTTGATTAACAACGTAACATGCAGAATGTGTGCGTTTGTTGTATTATTGGGGATTTTATAAGGTTTTATTGAAGAAAATTTGTGGGGCGGGTTTGGGTACAAATTAAAATTTCATGGGAGAAGTTAGAAAAATTGTCGGTTGTTCATCACAAGCATAATAAATACAGTTTTTTTTTAGAATTATGTTGAATTTAAAGTTCATTTATAGGCATTTCCTGCAACTATTCTAGTTGGTTAAAAATGTGTGTGTGAACTTTTTGCTAAATTATTTTTTAGAAATGATTCATACAGTTTAATAGAGAATCCAATAAAAATGTACACCCGATAAATACTGTTACGTAGTAGGTACGATTAGTAGGTATGTATTAGAATGTCCAAGGAAGTGACTTTTATCTTATGCACCAGTGGCTCTGAATCTACGATTTTCTAAAAAAAACCATAGATATATCATTTAAATATCAATTTAAAAATCAAGAAAAATTCTGATCTCTTTATTTTATAGATGTACACAATAATGTGCGAATATTCACAAAAAACCTTGTCTTCTTTTTAAAATTGAATTAAATTTCTCGCTGTCCATTTGTTGTAAAAGTATAGTTCTAATAGAAAGAGGTTTGATAACAGTGGAATTTAATATAACTAGTTTCACTGGTCATGTGACTGTACTTATAAAATGAATAGCCTTTATTAAATAAAATTAATTTATTTTTATTTAGTTAAAAGTTAGTAAATATGCCTTAAAATTAGTTCTTAAAAATATCACGGGGTGTTAAAGATCAAGATCTATTGTTCAACATATTCGAATACCCTGTATGTATATATCCAAAAGAAGCATAAAACATAAAAATATTTCTTGAATAAATTTAGGAAACTGTAGAAAAATATATTTAATTAGGCTTTAATTGCATTGTAATATCCCATTTGAATTATTTTTTGGTTCAATATTGATGAAATTTGTGGTTGCAGGAATAGTCTATAAAACCAGTGTAACAAAATTTAGTTTGTTGTTCTGTTCAAATTAAAACATCCAACAATAAATAAAAAAAAACAATAAACAAACCTAAAAATTGTGCCAATTTGTAATTTACATGCCAATTTGTATACAAAAATTACAACACATCTTTTGTTTGGAAAAAACATGCAATTTGAAACATAAATTTAATTTTGTAATCTTGTGCTAAAAACAAAGTGCTGCACGAGTGCAACAAATTTTATTTCGTTTTACTTCAGTAATTTTTTATCAGTTTTATTTCATTTTGTTTGAGTCGTAATTCCAATGAAAACAACAACACATATATACATATAGAGCAAAAAAACGTCGATGGACAAATTCAACAAACACACACACACACACACATGCAATGACAAGATGACAGAAATAAAAACACAGCCACAAAAACCAACATGCAAAAATATAGCAGCTACTGCAAAGCTTTAAGTACCTGGGAGGCAAGGATACCATGGCTGTGTTCCAAACTAACAGTGGACACCTCCCCAGGTATCCTTAAACCCTCCGAATATCCCGTTCACTTCTTTCTGTGTGGTAACTAATGTACGCGCGGAGCTCGACTGCGACGCGGCATCTCGATGGCGTTTGACAATCTTCCACCTATAGTTTGGAAACACAGCCCGTCAAGGAGCGTGCTCGTAATTTGGTTTTTTTTGTAAATTGGTGCACTAACACATTGCTAACAGGCCACAGAGATGTTGGGATCGGGTGTACGTAGTTGGTTTCCGAAACGAAATTTGCACTAGAAAGTTGTTGGTGATGGATTAGTTATAGAAGTTACAAACAGGGTTGGATTAGATTTTTTTTTATTTTAATTTAAATAAAGTTTCCGAATTATTTTAATTCGTATTTTGTAGAACATCTTTTGAAAGTCCCATTTTTGGAACTAATGATCGTATTTTTGTTGATATAACTTGGATCAATTCTAAGCAATTTTTCAAGAAAAGTCACAGATGTTGACTGGTAAAAATTTATAATTAAACAAGTAAGAATTATAAACAGGAACGTTTAATTCAACTAAAATTTACGAACGGTTTATCCAATTTCGTTTATTCCGATTTGTTAAATATTGGAACTGTTGATTGGCGTAATTTTATCAAATTTACTTTAGGAGAGTACGGCTTGTTTTCCAACCCTGATGGAGACAATTTCTTCGCTGCAAATTTGTTTCATCTCTGTGGTCTGTTATTTAGAAAATATTGTTTCGACCATACACGTTATATTAGTGTGGGTCAAGAAACAACACACAAACAATGGCAAATGATGAAAATATTATGAAAATGAAAGTTTCTTGGAAGGATAACGGGGCTAACAAAATAAAATAAAAAAGGGGATAAAAAAAATATATTGTAAGTAAAATTAAACATTTTTTTTTCAAATTATTAATAGATATAAAAATTAAAATAAAAACTATAACAAACTGTGTTGGATTATTGGATGAAATGAACTAATAATAGTGTTCGAAGTGATTTAAACTCGATGACATAGGAAAAGATGCGAGCTTTAACAAAATCTAAATAGAAATCCAGATTTAAAGAAAGAGTCGCATTTAATTTTATTTTTAACTTTGTGTTCTCAAAAAGAAACCTACGAGTTTAATTCACTCTGTACAACTTAATTAATGTAAAATTTTAAACTAATATAATAATATTATGGTAAATAAGAGTGTGTGTGTTGGTCTGTATAATAGCTTGTATAACCCAAGGAACCAAATGTGAGTTGTACCTAATAAGCAGCTCTCTGAGAGTGGCTTCATCGTCCTCTTGTATTTCTTTCTTCGTCTCATCACGCGCGTTGGATCGCTTGCGCGTGGAGGAAGGCGCAGGGCGGCCGCGGGCGGTCAGCTTGAGCGTCTCTCTAGCTTCGGACTCACCCTCGGAGCCAACATCATGCTCCTCCACCTCGACTACCTCCGCTGAAACTGCAAAATAAATTATTTCAATATATTTGGTGATTCAAATGAAATCCGTTCGAATGACCATCAACTCGAACTTTGTCTATACTATATTAATTATCGCTAGGACTAGGAAACTTGGGCGTCACATTAATCAGGCGGTTGGAATAGCGACGGGGAATCGAACCCAGGTGCACTTTGTTATCTACCATCAGATAAGCATTAGCATCCCGAAACCAAAAGGGATTATGTTTATTGTAGGTATACCTTTAATGGACTATCTAATCTAAGAAGTGCAATCTAACTTGTTGGGTGGCTTCGTTGGAAGTGTATAGTTTATTCATGTATGTTTTCGTGGATTATTAACGCAGAAAAACCCAAAAGGTGTTAAAGATGTATGAATATTGTTGGAGCACAAAGTATGGCGAAGGCGCCGGTTACACAAAAATAACAAAGTAATGAAAATAGAGATAAGGATTGCACTAATATATCCACTTTAAATTCAACCAATTTAAACTAATTTGGAGAAACCATTTAAAATTTCTGTTGAATATAATGCATGAACTTTTCCTAAAATCGTAAAAATTTTATTTACCTGTATGTTGGGAGCCGGTGGTAGTAGTGAGGGTGTCAACAGAGTCACTGGGTGCCGGATGGGTGGAAGGGACAGGCGACTGATGGTCAAGTTTGTGATGGTGTGGCCCAGCTGTCTGTCTCATCGGTATTTGGCACCCCGTCGAACGACTTCCGCCGGCGATCTACGGAGCTACATAACACACGTAACCACCACCCCATCAGTTAGTAAACAAGCAGAAATGCACTAGTATATAGGAGTAACATTCATAACATCGACATAGGGAATAAAATGTTGGTGTAGTTAATTGAGGAATATTCATAGGATATTTTATACATAGATGATTGATGTGCTTTAGTTTTCAGTTTCAGCTAGAATGTAACAGTTTGCCCTTTCTAAAAGTCACGATACGCCACTGTAAAGATTTGACAACTACAAATCAATATAAACTGTTAAACCCTCTCAGAAAACTAAAATTTAAATAACAATGATATACCGTATCCTCTCAATAAAAGCAACAAAAATCGTTTTTCGACTTTTCCATCAGCCAACGAGAGAACATATATGCGCGGAACGTAACTAACGCATATATGCGAATAAAAATCCCCCCTCCTCTTCACCTCCGTCTCATACACAAAAAGGAGAGAAAAAGTAGGTGTATATATAATATAAAACGAAACGCATTTGGCCTAGTCCAAATGTATATAAAGAGAGCAATTTTAATATTCAAAGTAGATGTCTGTGTCATGATATGTACTGGAGGTGGGCGCGCACCGCTGGAAACGGCGGCGGCGACGGCAGCAAGGCCACCCCGAATCTAATTTACACATTTACTTCACAGAATTTCATACACGGCTGAAACGTTTCTCAGGCGCATTTTAATAAAAAAAAAAGGAAAAACTGGAAGTCATATCTGTAACTGACAGTTTCCTAATAAACGATTACAATAAATTTTAAAGTTCGACAGTCTAAAATTGTTGATTGCACAGATGTCAGAAGTGTTACGTTAGCGGTTTTTACGTGGCCACAAAACCAATCGATTGGCAATGATATTTTATACTCTTATTGTTTTTGGAACTGTGCAATATGAGTTACTTATACTAAATATTTACATAACTCGTATTTTCACTTGGTCAACAAAGCTCTATATTAATCACATAAGTCAAAATAACTACTAATTTGGCGACAACTTCAATTTTTTGGATATAGGTATACAAGGTGTTTCACTTAAAACTTCCCAAGTCTTTTACTCGGAAACTAAAAGTAGTATCGTCAATCGTCATTGTAAGCATGTAACATCCCAGGGGTCGATTCTTGAAATCAGTGGAATCCATTTCCCATGGGATTTTACTATGTTTTCCCATAAAATAACAAACAATAACAATCAAACCATAGTAACATTCTATGGGAAATGGATTCCACTGATTTCAAGAATCGACCCCCTGGGGGTTGTGAAATTTCATAAATACAAATATTAGGGAATCGAAAAAAAAAGTTTAATTTAGATGCCAATCTGACCACTGGATACTAATTATACCTAAATTACATTCACTAATTCATTAAGTATTTATTGTGAGAGGCACCAAAGCCGAATACTTAAGAAATTCTGTTAAATTATTTTATAATAACCTTGATATCTTGATTTAATAATAATTTCTGTTTTGTCCATAAACTAGCCTTGTGTTTTGGTTTTTCACCAAAAATTAGACATATTCATGTAAGTAAAACTAGCACTTTAAATCCAAATGTCTGATGTGAATATTTCTAGAGTGTCTGTGAATTTTTTAATAGCTGTTAAGAGTTTATAATCAAAAAGCCTGAGCGTAGAAACTTAAATTGTCTTGTATATTTTAAGTAATAAATTGTCATTTTACGTCATGATTTTATTTTATTTGTTTTGTCACATCTTTTTACAAACTTTCATATTTTCTTGATAATAAAAATTGTCGTCTCTAGATTAAGATTTAAATAGAGATACATAATAAAAAGATATATTAAAAATCATAAAAGGATTTGGCACCTCTTTTATTGTATTTTTTTTTATCTAAAACGTTGTTCTGTTGGTGGATTAAATAAAATGTACTAAATGGAAAGTAGACAACTATTGTGTGTCCTTACCTTAAACCAAGTGAATTCCATGTTATTAACTGCTTATTCCCCAAGTCCAGGGAGTTGTTTGTTTCCGTATAAAAAACCTGCAACAACATAAATGTGACTTATAGTTTAATATAGTCAGCTAGGATGGAAAGAGATTACAAAAAAGTAGAACAAAATGTTAATTAAGTAATTTATTCGAATTATAAGTTACAACAATTTTTATAGTCTCATATTTGTTTTTGTTAGTATTGTTTGCATTAGTTGCATGTGAATATAGAATGCAATCAAAGCAAGAACCCTACAATTAGCGATTGACAAAACCGGATGGACTCTCTCGAGCAGAGACACCACATAGCCTAATGCACCCATTAATGTAATGCTGAGTGTACCTCTGTGGTGGCAATGGGACTAAAGTACCAATGTAATCATTGCTAATTCACTGCCGGTGTAATTAGAATTGATACACCAATGTGATGTAGTTACGATTGTACTCACATTGAACACACTTGGAAACTCGTTAGTACCACTATAACACACTGTACTAACTAGTAGTTTTGTTAGATGAATTTATACAAATTGTTTTGGGGTAGGTTTTCCATTGCCCTTCAAGTGGATATAGTCCTAACACCCGGTTGCATTGATGCATGATGTAGAGAGAAACGTGTACAAAGTGAATAGAATTATGGCATTAATGGCATCAAAGCCGGTGAATATGCAGGTGTAATTATAATCACTAGCAGTTTGTGTGCTTATGCGCATTGGAATCAGCTGCATCTACTTTGGTATTACAATTATATTCCAATTGAAATTTCGATTAATTCAATGGATTAGACTAGTGGAATTTTGGAGATTTTAACTTTAGTAGGATACAACTTATTCGAGGTACCTATATAAAATTATAAAATGGATCATTAGATTATTAATTAATAAATCATGAGATAATAGTATATTATACTACGACGCTATAATGAAAGCTATTATTCCTGAGGATGAAAATTACAACTCGAGCGAGCGAACCGAGCGAGTGTTGTAACATCCGATAGAATAATAGCCATTATAGCGAGTTGTATACTATACTTTATCTACGACGAAAATCCATCTTCAATATCAGTATTTTGACAATTATTTATTTACACTGACATTTCACAGAAATTGTGATTGTTATACTATTTTTTCATTGGTTTACAAGTATGGAATAATGGAATTTGTATGGAATAATGAGATTCATTATATTCCAAAAACCACAAATAAAATACATATATTATACATTAGTCGTAGATAAAACTATTAATTCCGACTTTTTTCTATTATTTACAAATTATTTTATTTTTAATTCTAAAAATAAACATCTGCATGCATATAATTGTACATTTCCTGCATACAAAACAATTCTGCCTGAGTTTTCCCTATACAATAGCCTTCGGGCATGCATTTCATTACAAATCGTACATAAAAACAATACAATCATTACATTAAAATTCCGCAACACCATCTGATTTCTCATTGGAATGTACATTTCATTTTCACACTATCACAAGCAATAACATACTCTAATTAAAACTAACCTTAGTATTACTTCAAGTTAATTAATTGGTCCACAAAAAACACATTTGAAACACACAACTAACACAGCAGGTTGACAACACGCGGAAACCGCAAAGAATTCGATAAATGGGGCCGGTCGCGTCAATTTTGCTCGCTTTCTACCAAACCAAGCCAGTTTCAATCTTCTCACCAGTTCTGTGAGTGTACGACAATGATAACAGAGATATTTACGAAATGTTTAACCAAAACTAAAACTAAACTAAACAGTACAAAGTAGGTACTTAGTGGGACAGGTTCGGATATTTCAAGGTCGTCACTTAAGCTGGTGCTGGTACCACGAAGCACGGTACAAGATCAACACACAACGAATGGAAAGTGGATGGATGGTGGATGATGTTTCAATGTAGTTTGTTTATATTTGTGGTGTTTGTTCAACAATGTGTCTCGTGGAACAACGATTACAATAATTGTTATCTGGGATTTGCTTCGAAAGGATCAGGGACGGGCTGGGCTGGGGCAACAATAGGAGTGGTGCAATTATTTTATATTGAATTGAATAGTGAACAAATTAGAAACTGTTTCGTGTTCATATTATTAGATTAACGTATGTCCCATAAGTTTTGAGAAAAAATAGTAATGTCCATGTCTAATGTTCTTTTAATTTTATATCATAAAATTAACTGGTTAAATCTACATATATGCTTAACAAAACTATGTACTTAAACTACGGACTTAAACTACATGGACCCTTATCCGTAGTTTAAGTACATATTTTTGTTAAGCATAGATGTAGATTTGACCAGTTTCAGTTGAATTTGATATAAAATTAAAAGAACGTTAGACATGGCCATTACTATTTTTTCTCAAAACTTATGGGACATAATACGTTAGTTATTGAGTTCGTTGGTTTTTTAAAAGGTTATTATTAAATATATTTTGCAACAGAAATATAAGTACTTAGTCGAATAAAGTGGAAGAGGCATGAATTTTTAACTAAACATTTTAATTTGCAGTCAAATTGCAGGCTGACCTGCATATTATAATGAACAATCTTAACCCTAAAATAAGTAATACCTATACAGTATTAATACTAAACACCCTTTGATACCTATATTTTCCACATCGCAAGCAACAACAAGAAAGGACGAACAACAAGGTTTCTAAACTGAACAAAAGCCTCTTCCCCATCAGTATTTGAGGTTCGGCTTGTACACTCGTGACAATACAGATCAGGAAGATGACACCAATATCTGGCCTAGCTTGATGTCAATTTATTTGGACAGCAGTCAGTGGATTTAACATGATGTTTACTGAAACGTTTCAGTCCGATTAATTTGGAACATAATCCGACTATTCACTAGAAAACTGGTCCTAAATTACAAAAGAAAAACGGGATGAGGTTCTTAAAATTTAGTCGAATTTTGATTACATAATTATTGTCAAAACACTTTTTGTTTATCATTCATTCCACAAAAAAAAATTAAGTTGAGTAAATATATGTATAATTTCATAATGCCAAGCCTGTTTTAGTTCATGTATTGCAAACACCCCAAAGTTGTGCCAACATTTTCTCGTATTTTTCCAAATCTTAATTAATGCGGTTAGAAAAGTTGAAGTGCTTCCTCCGCCAACAGCCCCAACCATCATGAATCCGATGTAATTCAATGTTTGAAACTCGAGCACACAGTGAGGTGTGGGTGGTGACTTTGGGCGAAGAGTATTTGATAAGAATTAAGGATTCTGTTGGCGTATCGACACTGATGCACGACGTAATGTCGGTAAAAAAGAGCAAGAGAGAGAGGGCGTACGCTCGATGCCCCTTTTCCATGTCAAATCGGAACAAATCGCCCTCATTCCCGATGAATTTAGTATCAGTATGCCTCAACATCAGCCAATATATAAATCTCTCGAGTGCCCTCATCCATCTTTAGGTGCATAACAATTTATTTTACGTTTTTATTCTTGCACATCAAACATTCTGGTATTTGTACAAATTGTTCAGGAAAATATCGGGGAAAAATCTGGCAATAGTTGCTTCGTAAGGATTTAATTTAACTTAGCGTTGCAAAAATGGCTAACTAGTTCTTAAATAATATAATATAATATTAGGTAGATAATCTAAACAGCAGTTCTGACTTGGATTTAAAGATCAATGCTCACTAGGATTGTTCTTAATCCCGTTTTTGGAATAAATGAAACTATTCTGTGTAAGTTCCCCCTATAATAATAATAATTCGTGATATATTCCCAATAAATCTAATTTCAGTCAACCAGTTGGAAGATTTTTAAGTGGGGCGGTCATGCAAGGCAAATTAAATTGACCACTTTTTGTCAGATAGAGCCCGTGTAATGGTGCATGAAATGGCTGGTCTGTCCATCACATCAGACTGTGTGAAATTAACTCGCTCCCTGTGCCCGACAACCGATGGATGCTCTTTGATCGTTGTGCTGCTTGCTTGCCTGCTTGTCTAGTTAATATGCATGTTGTTTAATCTGTTTGAGCACACCAACTATCACAAGATCACACATGTTCAACAATTCACCATCATGTGCTTTAGTTTTGAGAAACCTTTCACTTACAACTGGGGTTTTTGCATACATATGTATGTGCGTGTGTAGGTTAGGTTTTGGGTACCTACACACGAATATGGGGGTGTTTTCTTTGTAAATATTGCGGTTGTGCGAAACGATTTCTAGTTATTCTTGTGTGGATGATGTGCCAGTTTCAATTTGGCTACATTTACATTCAATTTCCACTTCGGTTCATTTATTTATTTAAGGATAGATATGTAAATTTGTTTTATAAAAGGAAATATATTACAAATCGCAGATCTAATCCCAAACAATAAATCACATTTCTCTTAGATTTTTTAAATCAATAAATAATGTTGTTAGTGGAAAAACTCCAAAAGTGCAAGATGTAACATTTTTGTAAAAAATATATGGTCATTCCAACAAGACATAATTGATGCGTTTGACTGTAGAGGAAACGGTTTAATATTATTAAGTATGACCGAAAAAAGTTGCATTGATAATAATTGAAAAGTTAAGACTAAAATACTACAATATTTATGAAATAACCGACAGTACCTACAACTCGATTTGTTTAATTTGTTTAAATGACAAACAGTAATATTAATTAGTTGAATAGTTTTACTGCGTCGTACTTTAGTGTATTGGAAGAAATAGTGAATGGAATGCTCAAGAAAGCTCCGATTGAGTCTCCCTAGTGTGTAAGTAGTGAATTTAAGCGATTTTCTCTTTGAATTATACCGGGATTACAGTAGTATAGCCTTTTAGAAATCCAGTCTTTGGAAGCTATTTAGGATTAGGCTGCAATAAACAACAAAACACAACCTCCAGGCGTTGCTAAATCGTTTTTTAGCGCATTCCTATCAACTGTATAGATAACTGAAAACGTCTACCTACATTTAAACATTGCACAGACTTTTGATCATCATACAAAACTTGTTATTGTCACTTTGTTTCTGAACTTTACAACTTTACTTTAGTCGTTTAAGAAATACAGACATGATAAATTACGTTAATTACATTTTGAAGTTGGTTTTGTTAGCATTGCAAAAATTAATTAAAACGTCAACTGCAATATCACGCGCGCACTCTGTGTGTGTATGTCGTTGTTATTATTGTCGACGCCGACGTCGCCGTCGTTGTTCTACTGTTAAATGTGTATTTGTGTGCTTTGTTTTAATTCAGCTCTGGTGATGGTTTCTTTTCATCTTTACATAAGAAAAAGTTTATGAGGAAGTAAACAAGCGGATGGCTTACCAAATCTTTGGTGATATTGACATGGACTAGACCGGATTTAAGTTCGATTGGAGCATGGCGACATCCCTCGAAATGTTCAGTTCGGGCGTCACTCAATCACAGCTTTCTCTGCAAGTTTGAAAAAAAAATTAAATTTTATCATAAAAAGAATATGTTTCTTATAAGTATTATTTAATATTCAATAATTCATCAATGAAATTCACAGTTTATTTGAAACATAACGGGTGATTCATTAAGTTTCCATTCTGAGTTGGCGGTGGAAAAAAAATTCATGTCTTTGATTACACCTCATTTCTTTAAATGTCAAAAAAGGTTAGGTTTTCTGGTTGTTGTTTGAAACTGACAGCAACACATGGCTTACCTAGAATGGAAATTTAAAGAATCACACGTTATAATACTGAGCGAATCTCAAATAGGTAGATATAGTTTCGAATTGAAACTCCTTAGAGTTCTTATGATATTTGTCCTTAAATTAATTGTAATTCCTTATCATTTACGAGTTATGGGTAGAAAATCTCAAAAAATGTGATAAAAAAGTATAAATTGTATTAAGAACTAAAAACAAAAATCTTATTTAATATAAAGTATTGGAATTATTTGAAAAGCAGACAGTTTTGGTCAGAAATACCGATTTTTGTTGTGAAATCTTAAGTAATAATGATTATAACTTTCGTTCAAAACGCTGAAAAATACCTACTCATAAATATTAAAATTTCAAAATAATAATATGATATTGTTGTAAAATTTATATAGATACTTAAGTACAAATCTTGATAGAAAATAAATCTTGTTTCTCTAATTATATTATTGCATTTAACGTATATATTCAAGTTGGTGCAAGTTTTGTGGAATTAGGTCACATATCTCAATCTTCCTAGACTCCGGCGACATCTCGTTCCAGGCGCTTCCTGTAATCCCCTCACCAATCCCGGCGTTTTTCTACAAAACGACAAAAACCATCCCGATTGTTGTTTGATTCTATAACAGTTACTTCAATTGCACATATTCCTATATATCTAATGCGTTGGAAATCTAAAGTTATTTTCTAGGAATGTGGTGGAATTGTAACCGAGACGGGGTTTGGGTTGAGTGAAGGATATAAACCATCCTAAAGGGTGACGGAAGGGTTTAGAGCGCATCCATATGCATCTGCTATGCTGTAGTATAGTCCGACTTTATCATCATGCCTGCTAAAGTGGAATATGAATATTCCATTAGGTGTATGTTAATGCAAATCGTCTGGAAAATTACCATGTCCTCCCCACGTAAACATCATATTGCCTTAAGTCAAGACAATTCAAGTGTCTCTCAAGAAGGTCCACGTGGAGTGTGCATGGACACCTCCTTGACTGTGGAGTGTTTGATGTTTGGTGTTGTATCGAGTGTGTAACAGGACATCGAAAGCACGACGTTCCGGATGCAATGCACACACGGTTCCGGTTCAAAAGCTCTCGAACCGGTAACACTCCCTAATTAAATTCCATCATGCAGGATCACTCACACGGGATCGGATAGATAGTTCATTTGCATTAACAAGTTAAAGGGAATCTGTACCGCCAACGACACTCCTCCATTCAGACTCTGTGCCGGTTTACGAGGTTAGGGATTCAACGGGTCGTTCAGCTATTTTATTAATTATCCGTGTGGAGTTTTTTTAAAGGGATCTATGTCTTGTATAAAAGCAAGTTTGCAGATCTTTCGAGCCAATTTATTGGACTTTTGGCCAATCCGAAAAAGTATTCACTTAGATAAATTCATGCTATAGCTTGCAAACAACAAGATTTTAGGATATTTTATATGTAGGTATAATAAGTGAGACTTATGATTTAGAGTGGATTTAGTATGGATAATAATATACATACAAGTATATGTAGATATACGAAATGATTTTTTTTCATTCTACTTTAACACCTTGTATATATTAAATGTGCATTTTTAGCACACAAAGCGAAATAAATCCAAAACTCCAACAACAAAACCAGCAATTTCAGGTGTCCGTGCCATAAAATCTACAGTGGGTAAGGTAAAAGTGTCACTGCTGTCGTAAATATTTATATTAGAGGTGAATTTCTGTACCACAGCAACGAACGTTATAAACATCAATGTTGGAAGTGTAGCGCACGTCCATATCCTAAAATCCGAACTGGTGGCTTCCTTCGCCGCCGCCCCACCGTGCCACATTCAAGACAAACTTCTGTCAAGTTATCTCCAATGAATTTAATCACGTGACGCCCAGGCACCGCAAATCCCAGAGCTTTCACACTTTCCTTCCAATTCTGGAGTAATTAATTTGTACTCTCCCTGGTTTATATATTATGCGTTCGTTGTACCAGGAAGGATTTCTATTCCGCCCCCCAGCCCCATAACTGAGTTGTGGAATTTTCAAACGCTGTTTTCACTGCAAGTGTAAATAATGATGTATTTTGAATATTATTTTAAAACTTTTCTGTTTAAATCCTCATCATAATATATCGATTTTGATTACAATTTCATTTTAATGATATGTATAGTGTATAGTACAGTAAATATATCAAAATATTGTGGTAATCATACTAATATTTAAATTGATTATCATTTAATATAAATAGTCAATAGAACACAACCACAAATTAATTATTCATCATGTCAAATTATTATTGAATTTCAATATCACATCATTTCTTTTAAATTTCCGTGACCGAGTAAAATATCTGTTTAGCGAAGTCTGAATAATGGACTTTTCTTAAGTGTGAGTTGTTTTACACACCCACATTTATAGACAACATAGTTCGTTTGTGTGTTGTTGTTATAAGAAAAGCAGAGAGTGGAGCTTAAGAAAAGCAATAACAAACCATATTAATCAGGGGAGCATTTCCTCTCTAAGCGATTTGATGAATAACAGAATTACGAGGCTCTATAACAAACCGTCCTCGGTCGACTGGCGTTTACAGAATTGAAAAGAAAATCAAGCTTGCACGAAATAATCATTTACATAATCGGAATTTACATAAATATACTGAATATTCAGAAGGGACTCGGCGCCGTTAATGCCTCGTTCCCAAAACGACACACCAGCGTTTCTATATGATGTTGTATACACAGAAAATGTTGTGCTGCTATTAATTTCGTCAAAAACTCAACTATATAAATATACAACCAAAAGGAAGCTATTGAAGGGATTTTTCCATTAGTCATTTTGGGGCTTTTAATTTCGTTTCAGTTTGTGGAACTTTGGCGTTAAGGTAAAGCTACTAACTTTTGCCAGCCCGACTTTCTTTTATCAAAAGAGAAGGTTCATTATACGGAATTTTATGTAATTATGTATTGAAGATCAAAAATTCTTATATAAAACTGAATATTTTCACTAGAGTTAGGTACTTGCTAGCTTGCTACTCAGGACTACACTTAGATTGCCTGAGGCCCCTAGGCCATGGTTGGTGGAGGTCCTCTCTCTCCCGTCTGTGCAGTGAAACAAAATTTGATCAATGTGTTTGGTGATAGGCACTACCAATTTTCGAAATTTCCTTATAAATATAGCATATAAACTTTTATGATGTTAGATTATTTAATGAGCCTCATTAAATCAACGTTATATATTCGTATCTATGTATACATTTCGTCGTAGCTTTTCCACTAAAATTAAAAACCTGCCTCAAAACCAAAAACAATCGAAATTGGCCATTTCCCAAAACATTGTCCCTCTCTGGAGGACGACTCGCCCCCCCATTCACAATGTATCTATCAATAATTTGGCATCTGACCATGTACATAGTGGGCTGTTCAATGCACGGTGTCGTTCGTCCCAATTGCATAGTTGGCGGTGGTGGTGGTGGTGGTGGTGGCGTGTGTGCATGCGATGCAAGTAGGCCGTGGGGTGTACTGTGCTATATATACACATACGGCGTGAACTGGGTTTGGCTTGGCGTATGTGTGATGGTTTGTTCTCCCCCAACACTGCCAAGTAATGCAATTTCCTGCCACCGGCCAGTCAGCCAGCCACCGCCTCAATATCGACCACATACCAACGGACACCGACTTTCCTTTTAGTCTTTAAGAGAATTTTAAAATAAAGCACCTCAAACCGAACAAACACCAGGAAAATCCGTCGAATTCACCCAAAACTATCGAGGTCACACATCATGAATTTCTTAATGAACCCTATAAATAATTACTATCGTGACATGTAAGATTGTAGAAAACATTGTATGTCAACCCTTTTAATTTATGTATCTTAAATCGTGTTTCGCTTTTAGATATACTTACCTACCTATACCTACTACTTGTACTGTGTTTTTAAGAAACGACAAAACGATTTTTATCATCATGTGTGTAATAAAAATCGTGTTATAATATTATACCAAAATAAACAAAAAACATGGAGTTATATTAAATGTGTATGAAAGGATTAAATTGGCTTAATCTCTGTTTTGAAAGCAGAAAAATGAAACGAACTTTACTGGGATTAGTTGGTTGGGAACCCATTAGGAGAACTTTAACTATTTTCGTTTAGACACTGTTAATTTGTTGTTTAAATCTTCTTCCGATGAATAAAATATTCTGTTAATTTATTGTTTTTTTATAGTAAAGATTTTTTAGTTATTAAATTTTGAACTAAAAAATGGATAGTTTTTATCGAAATTAAAATTAAATATTTTAGCTATTTCTATTTATTTATGAAAAAATCGAAAAAATTACTGACGCCTTTTTGAACTTGTTCTATAATTTTTTTAAAATATGGACGGGTCTCTTATAACCACATTACATAACTATTTTTTTCCGACGATTACTGACGATTATAAACCAAAGCTTATACAAAAAAAATATTGAAACTCGAAATTATCTGTATTTTATGTTATTTTATTAAATAATAATAATCAAATGGTTCAATTTTGTAATGTAAAAAGTAAATGTACCTACATGTATGGAATTTTCCACATAAACCATCTCCCTTACATAATCCTAAAACACAGCATAAAAAGAAATCAAAAACGTATGAGTGTGTGTTATATGTATGTTGTTAAGATATACGACCACAAACTCCCCCGAATAACAGCCCCTTAAAACTGGCAGGAGCATAGGCCACTCGGGCCGCACCGTCCCCACGGGCACGGGTCAGGTTGGTGTGTGTGTGTGTGTGTGTGTGTGTGTGTAGTCCCGACTCCTCATCCTCGTCCTCATCCTGTGTGATGATCGTTAAGCAGTGAACGTACTCGTACTCGTATATAGGACCGGTGTTAACAAGGCGGGCATGTGTCATGTGTTTAAGACGGGCGAGGCCGAGCTGGCTGCCTGGGTCCGCAGATCAATAGTCCGTCCGTCGACTTCGTCGGCGGCGGCAGCGGTGGTAGTGGTGGTTCTAGCGGCGGCGGCATTCCCGTACATACACACGCCCTCTGATGACACTGACATTGCTCTAGTCTCGGCTCGGTTACTGGGCCTTGTTAGGGCGACGATGACGGCGGCGGCGTGTGTGTGTATACGATGAAGATGACGACGATGACGCACCCCCGTCAACTAATTTCGTCTAAAACTGTCATGTCTGTAAATATTTTAAAACTGTTGCGAGGTATTTGTACGAATTATGTAGAGCGTCAGGAGGAATTTAACTAAGTTATTTTTGGGGAAATCTTTGAATTAATTGTGAGTGACGAAGGTGTGACTAGAATTAAAATTTTTTACGATGGAAAATATATTGAAAGAAATAAATGGGGCAACGTTAGAGAGTTTCTTAATATGTAAAACTGCGTTAGAACGAAATTTCGAAAAATACATACTATACAAGGCGTTATTAAAAAAATAATGACCTATATGTGTAATAACAAACTATAGTTGTCAATTATTTCATAATCCTTTAGTTTACACTGTGATTTTTCAGCTATGAACATGTCGAATATCTAAACAACTGAATTCTACAGAGATAAGAATTCGGGAAACATAATTGTTGTTTAAATAGTACACTTTTTGACACAAATTTTTACAAAACCATGACACGCATCATAGATATTTTAGCACTGTACCAAAATGAAGTTAACAATTTGTACTTTCTTATATGAAGTAGGTAATAATAAGAAAGTATAATAATTGTGAATTTTTTATTTACAAATACGATTTTATTCTTCACTTGCAATGTTCTTTTCTTCTGTATTATCAAAAATTTGACACCATACGGTTTAGTTCAAATATGTATATTGTACTCCCGGACTATAATAAAACATCTACGATTTTATAAATAATTTAAGTAAGAATGTATCTTTTAACGAGATTCAGGGAACAAATTTGACGATTCACTTGTTCGTGTAGGTAAATAATCCATCTGGCCATACCACAATATTATATACGATGTGATATAACAACAGCAACCATCCAAAGTGAAGAAATCAATGAATGAATCTATTATTCTGGCGAATAAAATATGGTGGAAAATTGTTCCGAGAAGTGGTAATATTAAGCTAGTAAAGTGCGGAGACAAACGAAAGATGAGAGAGAGGAGAGCGAGTGCTGACATCTGCAGGCAAGGCTTTTGACAAACAGCTTCATTCAGGGGACGTCTTTTTTACGAGCCGTTGTAAAAACAAATCTCCTCTCAGCCCACGACACCTCGGTACTATCACAAAATTTCGTCTTATGTAATTTATTCAATCAACTGAGCACACGGCGATACATCAGTCAAACACAAACATTATCCTGTCAATATTAACAGAGTTTAAATTGCAAATACGGCACTGGATTGATGTAAAACAAAACCGGCATGGCCTGAAATGAAAAATGTGTCAAAGTTTTAATAGGTTTATAACGAGTGAAATTGAGTGAATAACTAAACTGGAACTGCATCAATCTGACATTCGATTAGCTAAATTAATGGGATATTAAGTAGGAGTCTTCAAATCAATGCGCGCACGCTGATCAAATACTTATTGTTCAGCAGATAAGTTGCTACAACCTTCCTTTGCGTCTTCCAACTCAATTTATTACTTGAAAATGCCCCTCACCCACCCTTTAGTATTCCATTGGAATTACAACTCCAGTCTAAAGCTATTTTGCATAAAGTAAGGCTAATTAATTCGTACAAGAGCTCACAGGACTAACCCGATGAAATTGCACCTTACACTTATTTCAGTAATTTACCTGGGACTATATCTCTGAACCTGGAAATTCGTTTTTAATTAACAAGATTTAGTATGCAGTTTTTACTTTCTTATACGAAGTATAATTTAAACAATAATAATTAATAAATAAACTAAGCAAAAATAAATTATTTGATAAATTTGAATTTATAACCGGCGCATCCGCCAAAATTATAACTAACGTAAAATCTCAATAAAATGTGTTACAGTAACCCGATACGGGAATTGAACAAATTTACTAGGTATACCTCATACTAACTTGATATAATATACATATACATTTTGCGGTTGTCTAAACATAATAAACAGTTTAGTTTTATAGTTGAGTAAGAAAAAATTTGCAAATTGGAGATTTTGTTAAATAGATGTCGACTGATTGAACTAAATACAAAAAAGTAATTACTGAAAAAACCCAGCAAATAAATAAAATTTTGTGTGCACTCTGCATCAAATTGAATTTGTTTAAAACTAATTGCCTTTTTTCCATCCTGTTGAAAATTTTGTAGGTACATTATACAAAATGTTTAAAATTTTAATTAAATTGTTTTTGTTCTTCTTCTATATGTATGCATTCCCAATATATTATACATGTACCTATTTACATCCATTAATTAACATTACGTATAACATAGATATATTGCTACAACTGTCACAAATATTTATTTTTATCGTCCCAAAGTGATGGATTCATTTAACATTTTAATATTTACATGTACGTATAGAATTTATTTAAAAAAAAGTTGCCTATACCCTTATTTTAAACCACAATGGTATTTCTTATTCTAGCCCACTTATCTATACATATATTGTAGTGGCGTGTTTTTTGCACTTTTCCCCATTAAAATCTCCATAACTCGTTTTCTTTTCGTTTCGCCAAACATCAATATTGGTTCTCCTCGATGTTTAATAACTGTTAAAAAGATACATATCATGCATGCCATATTACAATTTAAAAGCATTTATTGTTATAAATCAGTTTAAGAAAGAGAATCCCATTATATATTGGAGTTTTTTTTTATCTCTTATCCGGTCCTATAGCTGATGTATGTGAATATGTACGTGCATCACGCAATATGGCATTTATAGCAGAAAATTTGGTTTAGGATATAATGTATGTATGTACCTGAGGAACTCTCATTGGAAAAACGCAAAAGAATGCTACAAAGTAATAGTATTTACATAATAGATTTTTACGTTGGTTTATAAGGAGACCTATAAAGATGATGATTTGGAATTAGGCAAAACAAATAACATTTTTATTTTTTAATCTTATGATGACATGAAATTCGTTTAGTAAGGTGCTTTTTAGGTCGAAGTCTAAATTAAAAGCATTATGCGACCATCATTTCTTTTTGTTGGGGATTGTTTTTATCGGAAAATTACTTGTAATTAGAGATGTAACAAATTTTTCTCTTTATATAGATTACAATAATTTTATGTTAATCCTACCCTGTACTAAATAAGAAACATGTTTCATGTTCTGGTTGTATTACTTACTTTTAAAAATAGCACACGATAATTCATATATTGATAGAGATGAAATCGTGCGTTGAAACTGCGGAAGAATGGTAGAAGATATCAATAAAAAGCAATGTTGGGGGTGTTTGTGTGTGGTCGGCGAGGCGTATAGTTCGATTCCCGACGGGGAATGTTTACCCAGCAAACTCTTAAACTGGGGCCAAGCACTAAAACACATTGCTTGTAGAGATATGTCAACAGCATTGAGATTCGCTGGTTGGCTGGCTGGGGGTTTACCTAGATGGGTGTGCCAACTTTAACCTGCAAACCTACTTTAACTTATGTAAACATTTTACCAAACATGATAAAAACTGCGCAAAGTATTATTTCCCTTGCAGCTCTAATTGCTGAGTTTGCCATGTGGACAAAAAAACCGCTCATAATCTTATAGCTAAGCATTAAGCAAACTCCAACAGAAACACTTGTATTAGATAGTTTGCTTATCCACTCAACTTTACCACAAAATCCATTAGTATTTAGAGTATTAGGTACCTACACAAAAAGGACGGGAAGAAAATCTAAAACTCAAGTTAAAGTTTGCTGGCCAGCCTTCAGCACTGAACGCGCACTAAATGTATAAAAAAACAAATAACTTTTTGCGTTTTCGTACAGTAAACCCGCAGCTCGCAAAACGCTTTGTTCCAGTCTACTGACTATGACGAACAAAACGAATCCATCCTCCTATTGGTGATATAATAAATCTCGACAAGAAACGCAAAAGCACTCAAATAGAGTCTAGTGTTTTTTTGACATACGTACTCCACACCGGATTCAATTCAATTTACAGGAATTGTCTTTCAGAATATGCAAACAATAAATATGATGCTGTTTACAGGCTAGAGATTTGCAATAAGTTTAGGACCAATCCAAATTATCGTTAAAGTTGCATTAGAGGTCAACGCGCATTTTTAATTATTATAAATTATTTATTTGTTGTAATAGTATATTAAGTATGGAGAACGGTAAGGGATTTTTACCGTTCGAAGACAATTGTTTGAGAACGGTAACCCTTAACGTTCGACATGCTTATAACATTTTTCCGTCAAATTCACGTATTTATGGGTATAATTAAAGAGTAGTAACCAAACTAAAATTTGTTCATGTCAAAGTGACAACTATAAAATTATCTAAAATAAAGTGACAAAACTTTCAAATGACATTACTTACCGATCAGGATGCGAGAATCTGATCGGTAAAATTACTTACCGTTCAGTAATTTTTAAACAAAACCTACTATGCTTTTAATTAAACCAGTAAATACGCGAATTTGACGGATCGTGCAAAAAAATTTTTAGCTTAAAAAAATGTTGTGTTCGATTACTTTTTACATTTATATAACCTCAAGGTATCTACGAGCCTTAAATCGCTCAATTAAAATGTATTTATTCAATCAAGCAGTGTCTATATCTATAGTACATAAATTGGTGAAAGTGTCTTGAAATACAGAGAGGCGCTAGATCGATCCATTTGTGACTCTTCAGCTCTCGGAAAATGTACGAGTGTGCTCCGGGAGGGTTTTCCAGATAAGAGATATTGGTTGTCTGCCTGCCGTCAACTTTGTCAAGTGTTTTTCATAAAACTTCTTGTGTGTACCCAGTTATACACTTTTTGTTGCATTTATACAAGAACAACTATAACGTGCGGAAGCGTTTAGATTTTAATTAAATCTCCACACACAAAAAAATAATTTGTGTCTTACAAAGATATAACAACATCAGTCGTGTTGTAATAAAATTAATTAATATTCGAAATGCCTTAATAGCTTACCGTGTTTGGAAGATTCGTGTCTGGTTCCGACTCTGAAAAAGAAAGGAGAGGTCAGTTAATAAATGTGGAAAAATAGACAGTATAAATCATATGTTATGTGTTTGATTTCAGTAGAATTTAGAGACTTTTAATAAAATTAAACTTGTGGTTTTTACTAGGGGTGAACTTAAAGGAAATTATAGACTTCGAAAGGAGCTTTGAAAACATCATTTAAGGGGAGGTGCAGTTATTTAATAGCAAAAATTTAAATATGCCATCAAATGGAGAACATTGGCTTCTAGCGATTAGTTATGTAACGTGAAGACTATATTCTGTATTGACTTGATCATCATAGTGCCTATATCCTTGACTAATGGGTTCAAATTAAAGAAGAAAGTTTAATAGGTATACAGGGTGTCCGGAAATTAAAAGCAAACAACTCAGGGGGTGATTCTACTTGAAAAATTAATGTAACAAGTTCCTATAACATTTTTCCGAAAGCTCATTAATCTTGGGGTTACAAGGCCTTAAAGTTTGTTTTTTTAAATCAATTTTTTCCAGTAATTTTTTTTCTAGTGTACAGATTCGTTTCAAATTTGGCACACTTATCACTAATGTTTATTTGTATTCTTGCACCAAAATTGAGGTAAATCCCCCAATGTCAAAGAGTCGAAACTGACGTTGACCTTTGGATAAAGACACAGAACTTTTTTGTTAGGCACTTTTTCTAAATTTTGATGACGCCCGATTGAAGAGCATCAAAAAATCTTCAAAAAAGATCATCTTGCTACATCACGATAAAACGAGTCGTTTTTGAGAAAAACACCTTTAAATGAATACCAACTAACATCTCATTTTCAAGATTAACAAAGCAAACATTAAACAGAAGCGCGTTTTTCTCGAAAACTACTCGTTTTATCGATATTCAACAAGAGCATCTTTTTTGAAGATTTTTCGATGCTCTTCAATCGGGCATCATCAAAGTTTAAAAAAAAGTTATTGGAATCAGTTGATTAAAAAAAAACTTTGGGGCCTTGTAACCCCAATATTAATGAGCTTTCGGAAAAATGTTATAGGAACTTGTCACATTAACTTTTCGAGTAGAATCACTCCCCGGGTTTTTTGCTCCTAATTTCCGGACACCCTGTATAATTAATTTAATAAACTGATGTTTATTCAACTTTACGCTCATTATTGAAAAGCTCTAGAACTTTTTCCTGGCTAAACTGCCACTTTTCTTAAGTAGATATTATATTCGATGTTATATCTATTTAATAAAAATTATATGTATATAAAATAATTGTATCTACATTATTAATTCATTCATCATTTCTAACAGTAACCATACACCAGCATCAGTATTCCAACACAACGACAATAAATTTCCGAATGCGTGTTGGTGTTTCAAAAAAAAAAGAAAGAAAAAGCCTTCCAATGTACATCAGCTTTGGCTTCTGTTGTTTGGTACAACTTTCAACTGTCTTATACTTAAATAAATTATTGCCTTTTGCATTAAATATTCAACTCATTGATGCATTTCGCAGTTCGCACGTTTTCTCATTAAATATATCACAGAGACTGAGAGAGGGAATTGTATGGGGGCCTGATGAAACTTTAACTTCTGCAGCAGCAATTGTGTCGTCGAGGTGAGGACGCGGAGTGGAAGATGGGGCCCTTTGCCGACTTTACACCTGCTTCCCATTCCGTTTTATTTTCTTATTTATATTGATTTTATCTAAAAAGGAAACGAAAATGGGGTTTAATTAAAGGCCGGTAATTTTAATGACGACATTTTCCGGTAAGTATTTTTTCCGGTGTAGAAAACTGGAGATATACAGAGTGTGTTGATAAGAATGTGTACGCTACTAAACAGTTTTTAGTAGGTACATCTATAATTTGAAGACAATCTTTTTAGCTTAAATTTTGTTTTTGTAAATACTACATGAGAGTTTTATTACCATCCTATAAGTATCTAAATTATATCAAAGATTTTTATTGGACGTGTTTCGACCTAAATTAATTAAACGGAAGAAACCCGCCGTGTGTGTGATGTGAATGATCCGATAAAACAAAGGACAATAATTGATATTTGACCCGATTTTGATATTTATTTCCTCTCACACACACAGCAATATTTTTCGATCTATAATACAATTAATTCTTGACGCGCTCTGATATCTATATGGGGGTGAAATAATCCACCAATCTAACTTATATTATGACAGACATAAACTTACAGTCATAATTTTACAATATTATTATCATGAACAATATAATACGTGTGCAGTAGAACATAAACTTTAATTTTACCGTCATAATAATAACGATCTAACCGCGTATAATTATATTGAATTGCTTTGTTTTAAATGTTGTGGCGGCGTGCACGGTTGCGGGTAAAATTTGTCAATTTGTATGCAACAGACTGCAGTTGAGGAAAAAAAACATCAGTAGTTATTGTGTACACGGTAACAAAAACAAACCACAAAAACTATGTTTGAAAAATAAAAGTTGAACTAAAAACGCTTGAGAACTAAAACATCTCCTTTAAGATTATTTTACCCTGGAACGTAATTTGTATGGGAGCACCAAAATCGCTCTAGTAGGGTGTGCGCGCCATTGTTTTCTCCTCCTCCACTCGGTCTTTATCTCGACCTTATTGGAGTCGTTTTCGTCTTGCTTTTGTTCCCAAATTATAGACCGATTTCATATACATATTGTGTATAGCATGGCAAAGAGGTACGCGCATTTGCCTTGGAAATTTCTAATTTCATTATAATACCACCTAGCGTCAATTGGGCAAACTGCAAATGGTCTCTGGGGTCTTTAAGAAAAAAGATAAAGAAAACCAGAAGACATAAAGATGGGAAATTTTTGTTTATGAGTAAGACAAAGGTAGTTGTGCTTTTGGCGGATGCGCCAGGGTTTTGTAGATAAGTTTGATCGATGTTTCAAATTTAAATAATGTATCTAATAATTTTTAGAATTCATTTTTCAAATTTTGATCAATACTGAAGAAATGAGGCGATTTTCATTATTTAAAAGTGGTACTAAACAATAATAATGAAGTGATGGGATCGTTAGGATATTCCAAATTATTTTATTAAGATGTATTTTCACGTTTCTGTCGCTTCCTAGTATTATACGACTATTATTTATTTCTTACAAAAAATCAGAGTATAGTATCGTCATTTAGAATGGTTTGTCCAATTTCCCCAAAGTTAAAAACTCTGCAGTTGTAAAAATTATATCAAATCCATTTGATAAATTTCTTGATGAAATTACAACAGAGCTTAAATTGTAATCGCCCTGTTTTGTAAACAAAATGCCGTAAGCTTAATCCTAAAATAGAATGACGTTGCGGCGTCAGTAAAAACTGATGTTTACATATTTGCCCCAATTTCCCGAAAAGCTGAAAAGACGAAAGAAAAATAAAAAATAAACCGTCGGCGTTGATCAAAACAAAACAAATTATTTTATCTCTATTTTCAGTACCTATCACTTTCTTTCAATTATTAAACAGAGTGTTTTTTGTCAGATTATTTACATTTGTTTAAAATGGAATCACGTGTATCATCCAGTATCGCGGTTTCAGCAGCAACTGTAATTCTATTTTCCACTCATTTAGTTGTCCGGTCACGCACCAGATGGCTTTGGCCAAACCCTTTTCACATTATACCCTCTGTTTCGAAATTGTTATTTATTTCTGATTGTCCAAAGCATCTTTTTGTATAATTAAAATTAGTTTTTGACCTTCGTCAATCAATGATAATGAAAGTTTTTTTTTTAACATTGGGGGGATATCACAAGTTAAAAAGAATGCAGAGATAAAAGTAGAGAATATAAGAGACAGATATTATTTAAGCTTAATGGAGCAAAACGGGTCAACGAGCTGAATCTAAGTGTTCATCTGGAAAAAGACTTCACAAACCTGAATTATTGCATTTATGCTCGATTCTGGGAGCTACAAACAAGACTCACTTCAGTGCATACGCATTTTTGTCTCTTGGTGCACATTATATAATAATTTTTATAGAATTAGTGTCTTTTAAAAAAAATGATTCTGTAAAATTGTTATTATTATTATTTACATGCATTATTACACATAACATTTAGTCAAAGAAAAAACACGAATATTCTGCAAGTATCCCATCTTTTGTACACAAACTCTCGTCCATATATAATACATTTGGACTGGTGCTGAAACAACGTACTTCTCAAGAAAGCGCTTCATAATTCAGCATGAACAGTTCTAGTACATAATTCAGTTTTGTATGCTCGAATGTAAGCTTTAATAATACACCACTCCTGCTGTCTATTACCAAGTCATGACGTAATGATACCTGGCTACCAGTTTAAATTAATAAACATGGGGACAGCATTATAATATGCGAAAAACAGTGAAAAAAGGGAGTGGTATACGAATTTTCACCCACTGGCATCTCCAAGTTTATAAATAGAGCATGTTTCAGAATCTTATTGAATGATAAGTACTTTAAAAAATTCTGAAAGCGACCGTTTTATTTTTTTGTTACCATAAGCGAAAAAATGTTTTATATTATTTTAGGTAACATTGATGAAATTCCGTTAATCTGATGTAGAACTATGCATTTTCCAAGTGGACTAAGATTAATAAATAATTCACTTTAATATCTTCTAATATATACAAGTCATTTAAATTTTTCCGAATCATCATTTATCTCAGTGATCTTTTCTGAATTTAGTCTTTATTGGACAGACAGGATACTAAATGGTTGAAATTGTGGTGGACCACCGAATACCGTTTAAATCATGATGGGGTTATATAATAACCTAACAAGTACCTAATTAGTGTGTGGAATAATAGCCGCGATGTCCCTCGTATGCGTGCTGGGAGCATGAAGGTGGATGTGTGAGTGCATGGCAGGATTATCGGCTTTCTATATCGGTGTCGGAGTTATACCCTGCCTGCCTGCGTTGTGACCTAATTATATGTTGCCTTGATTGATGATTGACTACGGACCGGAATTGTTAATTTACCAGGCGGCGGCGGCGGATTTAAGCTAAACTTAACACATCGGGGTATCATCTGCTGTCGACCTGCTTTTCCCTCCATGTATATTATATGATCCCCCTGTTATATCAAAACTTTCAAACGGCTGTTAATTTGATGATGCCATGACGTGAAAGCTATTTTATTAAAAGACACCGCAATGGAATGGATGATGGTCGGTGTTGCTGGTGGAGCAAAGCGGTGCATAAGATGAGGGACATGGCAAAAGTTAGAGTTACATAAATGGATACAGTCAAGAATTCATACTTCATGTCAGTTTTTCTTTAAAATACCCCTTCACGTGAAATTATAATTGCTAGCGTGTAACTAAGCACAGCCTCCTAATAAACTGTCCCTTTCTCCCTATATTGGCAATAACAAAAACAACAACAAAAAATCATTAAATTAACTTATCTATAGAACTAAGTTCAAATGGCATGCAGCACCTGCCCCCATCAGACACGCTTCTGTTGCCTCTGTGAAATTTGTCGTGAGCCAATTTTATTTCACATAGTTAATTAACAAGTTGCAATTAGTCCTACGTAACATCATCAACTTGTCCGTCATTTCCATGTCTAGCTTGTTTGTGTATCACGCGATATTATTTTGCATAAGTTTAAGTATTCATTAAAAAAATAGCCTAAGCATCATAATCGATGATTGATCTTGTGCATGAATAAAGTTAATTGAAATAACCCCATACCGATTATTACAAGCTCGTCCTCCGGCACATGAAGAATAAATTAAATTTTAATGTATTCGTGCCACTTATTGAATATTTATAGCAAACTTTATTATTAGTCAAAGTATTAATAGGTTTAATTATGGCAAACAATACGGCAAGGCTAAACAATCACGGAACATATTAAAATAATACCTTCTTTACAAGCTTTTAATATTCACCACGTTGGAATAACATTATACAAGTTTATTGATTTTAACTTTTGCTGTGTTACGCAAATATTTACATTTTAAAATAAACTTTTGCTGAGTAGACATGATGATGATTTCAAAGAATTACAAACTACATCATGCACTAATTCAGGACCTATTTGATTTCGGGAAAGGAGACGTACTCTGTCTGATGGGGTGATTTTAAAGGATAATTCTCCTTATTGGTATAATCTTGGCTTAATTTATTCTTTTTAACATAAACTGGTTTTACTATATCTAAGAATCCGTAATTTTTCAGTTGGATTTGCTGGTGGAGGCAGGATCGCGTGATGAACCATGCCATCCAGGTGCTGTTAAGTATGATTAAAACAGTTTTGTTGTTGTTTTTGCAAATCCATCCAATCCAGCTTCCAAATCATTAAAATCGTGTTCGATATGATGATGATGACGATTATTATTTGGGAAAACGCGCTGCTCTGCCGTTGAAATTCAAGCTGAATGGAAAATGATAGTGATCTGGTATTGTTTCGGGGGACAGCTTCAAATGCAGACCTTTTGAAATGTTCTCTATAATAAATGAACACACATTCATTACACTCTCAATGTAAATACTATTATTCAAAGTCGCTCCCCGACATCCATATGTGTTCGATATTCAACAATACTTGATATATTGACACTGTGGGTAGCATGTAAACCAACATTGTGTTGGTTCCCATCGGCACCATAAGCAAAAATTTGTCAACAACGTAAGACAATTCAACTATTTGTTGTTTGTGCAAACAATGGGAAAACGCCACGCCATACAACGCTATGTACCCAGATGAAATATATAATTTAATTTATGTTGTTGGTGGTAGAAAGGGTCGATTATGGGGGTACAGTTCTGACTGGTTCGATAAATAATTTATGCATTGTTGGGTTCGTTAATCTAAGTAATTCTGTACAAATATAGTGAAGATTAAAATTATTATTATCAGAATTTAATATTGCGAATTTTCAATAAAACGCATTTTAATTTGAAAAATGACAATATTTTATTGCTATTGTTTGGTAAATCATTAGGAAAATAGTGTCCATTTAGTAAAACTAACATTAATAATGAATACCTACAACAATAGCAAAGATTTTCTCTTGTATTTTGAAATTTGGCGGATGCGCCGGTGTTTAAACCTTTCATCGATTTTCTAAAACAAATTTCCGAACCAAAAAACTATTACAATTTAAACTGTATCTACCTATCCAATTGCTATTTATAAGAGAGACCGTTAAGCCTTTGCATCCAAAACAATTGAGAAGTTAATAAGAGGAGCACGTTTCGGAAATATTGTAAGATTAAAGTTCGTTTGCGCGACTTGCCAACGAAATGTTCAATTTTATTCCTCCACGTTTTAATCGAGGGGCGCCCAACTCAACGATATCTAAAAGTGAGTATAAGAGAGGAATAAATGAATGCTCATCAGCTCGAGTGCATATAATAATACAATACAGGTCGATATGACAAACAGACGGCAACGGTGGTGGTGGCGGCGGCGGCGGCGGCAGAGGTGGTGATGTAACCCGAGGCCTGAACATTACTCTGTGATATTAAAACTACACACACATACAGTCAAAGTTCAGGCCTGTATTTTTATGTAGTTGGCTTTTATGTCGTATAATGTGACAGCATCAGTCGAGACGACTCGACTGCGGGTTGGCTGGTTCATTGGTTGCTAGTCTTGTTGCTTTGGACCAAGTCAGCTATGGATGGAGTGAAAAGCCAACTGGGTTCATTTACAATATAAACGTGATATAGGCGCAGCCAATGAATTTTAGCTTTATTTATTTATGGATATTTTTAAATCAGAATTTTAGGTATTTTTCTCATTAGTAAAATAAAATCTCCTGGAAAATTGTATTGACATCCACGTTAAACAGAAAAGTGGCTGCACCATTAAATAATATGTTGTTCCTATGTTCTTTTCCGGATGAGTTTTCTCCATTTAAGAATTGATATTAAAATCAGCGCTAATAAAGCATTAATATCATTAGGCTGAACTGTCTTTTCCAAAACTTTTTAGGCTAATCTTCAACTGTATGGCTCTCGGTCTATTCATTAGGGGATTCTTTCCAGTGGCTCATTATTCATCTTCACCCTTTTTTTGGGGCCACGCCTTTTCCCAACCGGTGCGGCCTCTTCCCATCTGATAACTCAATAAAAATTGAAAATAATTACTTGGCAGAACTATAATTACACTGGGGCGACCACCACACCAAAGACTCAACTATTGTGTGATTTTTTCTTAGCAGTTATCCAGTTTAAAGACAGCCACTTGGTTTTTTGGCGCATTATTCTTTTCACCACCAATGCGGACTATTAATTAAAAGTTTAATTTTTTGTGGGTGAAGGCAAGGGTCTTACAAAATGTTCTTTCAATTATATTTCACCTCTATTGTTGTTTTCTTATGCCTTTTCTTGGATAACGAGAAAAAGTGCGCATATTTTTAGAAGTTTAAATGGATTGTTAAATTTTATGAATGTTATTCGAAATTTTCCGTTAAGAGTGATTTGACAAAGTTTGGCAGAAAACATATAGCCATGTCTTAGTAAATAAATGTTAAGATTTAACACCGTTTAATAAATATTGAATCAACTTAGTTATCTCGAGATCCCCCTGTATATATTGTCTGATTTCGTCTATAAATTTCACCAGCAGAAAAACTTGGAATAGTTTCGAAACAAGTAGGCAATAACACAAACTTCCATATAATAATTATCATTATTTGTACGAAACAACAAACAGAAATTGCAGCAGGAAACTTTCAGCTTTCAGCAACATAGTTTTCGTAGTTTTTTCAGGTAATATCCTGAAACTGTAATAATTTCATTCTACAACGAAGCGTTTTCTCTTACTTTTTTTCGGCTATGAAGCGAATTAGATATAAATTTGTTTCCAGTTACCAGTTAGGTTTTATTACTTTTATTTTCTTTAACCCACATCTTAAGTTTGATCGATATGTTTACCGGAATTTCCAATTAAATTTTTACACAAAGGAGCACGATGTATTATGTAGACAAAAAAGGACAAAGTAAACAATGGGAATTTTATTAGGAGAGGGATTTTAAATGCTTTAAAGAGCAAGTTATAGAGAAAGGTTTTAACTTTGTTGGTAAAACAATGGCTGGGAAATTTTTATATTAAATTGAAAAAATTAATCTAATATAGAGGAGTTTTCTAATATACGTAGGTAGTTGCAATTTTGATAGAATTACATGCATGTCCCGTTGCAGTTTCGTGTAGATACACATTTGATAGCTTTGGGTGTACATACTCTGAAAATACATTTTGATATGATCGAAAAACACGCCAACATTTCTAAATCGAAATAAAATTGTTTTTTTATTGTTTTATTGTCACCATAATATTCAATGAAATCCACAATAAATTATTATTTTAAATTCAATAAATGACCTACCTTTATACTTAACAACCATTACATTTATTGTACCTAGTACAAAAAACAACTCATCATGTTTTACCTACATCTAAATATATCGTTTTATTAAAATTTAAATCGATAGGAAAATTAACCACATTTTAAAATCAAAGTGTCTAACGAAATTTAGTTATCTTCTGTTTATAGTTCCAAAGACAGTCAGTTATTTTATTAATTTTAATTTTAATTTAACCAGCGTAGACATAGGCGTAGACAACAATTAATTCTAAGGGATTTATTTATGTTGTAAATTTTTTTCCATCTCCATATAAATTGATTAAAAGCTCATATTAATTATTGTTGAAAATCAAATAGTTTATATTACATTTAATTGGTGTAATAAACAATTTTCATAGAAATAATTGTTATGGTTTCCCGGATGGTGCCGACGCCCATCGCCGTCGGTTGGTTGACGTCACGCGTGCTGCGCGCATCGTCATAGCAACGTCGACGTCACCGTCGAGCGCGGGAGCAGTTAATGGTCCAGATTTATCCCGGTTACCCCACATCCGGTCCCGTTACGGCTTTACTTTTAGTTTACACCCTGCTGGATATCTTACAAAGGGGCCGCCGTTCCATTTTTATTGTTCCATTATTATTGTTTTAGTTATATTCTTTCTACGACAATTTTGCGTACTTTTCGGATATTTTTTCTGTTATACCTATGCCTACTTGCTCGTCATAATTTTATTGCTGTTGCTCTTTCAATGTTTGTGGCGGAAAATGAAAAACAAAACTCATTACTTATTTTACATTTTTTATGGTTGATGGGTAACAGAAGTTTGGTGTGGTCCATATTCAGCTACGTCATTAGTGATTATTTGTATCATCTTAACAATACAAGGTACCTAATAAGAAAAACAAAGTGAAATTCAAGTATGTGTACATAACTGCTGTGCTTGATGATATGGACTTGTAAATTAATATGCTAACCACTAAGTACTCTAAGTACGTACATTTATCAATGTTTTAAAGACAAAATTAGAAGGAGAATAAAATTTAAATAAATACTGAATCCATCTTTTTATTTTTTTTTATTAAATGGATTTACATACACATTTTTCAATAAATAGCATAAACCAAGTTTGATAAGCTTATCTCAATTATGATGTTTTAACATTTCAACCTTCTTGTAGAGAGAGAAAACTTTTATTTTATCTTTAATTAATTGTGATGTAGTTCATTTTTGGCGCACCTCGTATATCGTTTCAAATTTGAATATATCTAGATAGTGGTGACATCTCTGTTTTTCTACATCAATGATATCGAAGCACGCCTGCGCAGAACCACCATCAAAATCACTCGGCGGGCTTTGAAACTTGTCAACAAAACAAGTGTTCTAACCTAACTTGTCAATCTTTTAGATAATTACCTCGTTTTTATACAATTTTTTTGTTCCTGTTCAACTAAAATTACAGTGCTCTTGTACAAAAAATGTCCTACCGTTCCAAACCGAAACCAACCACAGCGCCAGACAAAGTGGCATGCGAAATACTAATGTCGCGGTTATTACGACGTGAAAAAACCCCATCACCCACAATGAGACGCGAAAAAGCAGCGACAAATTCAATGATGGGTCGTTCGAAAAGTACACGTAAACAACAGAATATTCAGGTAACCAAAGGGGAATGTTATAAATGTGGCATGGAAAAGAAAGCAACGGAAACAGCAACCATGATTTCAAGTGAAAAGAAACCGAAAAACGATGAGGATCGAGAACCTTGGGGGCAAGTGTTGAAAAACCAGAAAACCAGGTCGTCGTTTAGTAATTTTGATCCGTTGAGGACGTTGCATTTTCTTTCTAGAGAGCTACAACAACAACTGCAAAATGTAGCCCCAGGTAACTAAGTTAATTTGTCAGAATCATTTATTTTGTCCATAACAACGTATAGGTATACTCTTAAATATTAAGACTGGATTCTAGAAAACGTTAATTAATCTGCACATTTTTAATAAAGTATTTTGTCTTTTTATGTTGTATACTTAGATGACAACACTTTAATGCGAATGGTAACCGACATGCAACACGCTTTAAAGCGCGTACCTCCAGAGGTGGCCTCCAGCATACATCTACAACAAGCAGTAGATTTGTTACCTATAAATAGACGAACAAGCAGCTCCCAATCCCTGTTTGATGATAAGCCTGTAAGTATCACAAGATAGACTACAATTTTCCGACTCAATTTACTGTGTATTATGGCAGGAGAAATTGTTGGAAAAACCTTGTTCATTGAAAAAAATCACACAGACTACAGCTCCATATAATGATAACGATAAAATAAAAAAAATGATGGAGGAAACCACAACGAAACTAGAAAGCAGTTGTAGACAAATGGAATTGTTGTGCAGCAGGTTAAAGTTGGAAAAAGAGGAATTAGAGAAGGATTTAGATGTGGAAAAAGACAGTGTAAAGTTTTTACAGAATCGCATTGATGATTTGGAACAAGAAAACGTAAGTTTTTTACGTTACGATGTTGATCTTGAAAAAAATGTTAAAATGTTAATAATAATTTATTACAATGAAATAAATTGTTTAAAACCAAAATGATTTTTTACAGAAATCTTTGTTAAACAACCGAATAAAGCCACTAGAAGCTGAAAACAACGAGTTGCAATCCAAACTTGGCGATCTGAATGAAAAAATTGCATTGGATCATGGCTGCGTCACCAACGAATTAAAGGAGCTGAAAGACGAATTGAAACGGTCAAAAGCATCAGCCGAAAAAGAATGCAGCAAACTGAAACACCAATTGAAACTTTGTTGTATGGAAAAAGAGAAATACGTGGCAGTGTTGGCAGTACGCGATCGTCAAATAATTGAAATACGCAACGAAATGTCGCAGCTTCAAGATGTCGTTAATGAACAGTTGTTGGAGCTGCATAAAGGGGCTTTCTCGTCGATTCCGAGTAATGGCAGTCTACCAGAAGGCGGTACTTGCTGAATTTGTTGCTTATTATTTGAGGCGTTTGTTTGTTTGTTTTTATTTAATTTCTAGATGGATGGGAGGATTACAACAAAGAAAATACTAGAGGTGATGTTGGTGATGGCACTGTGGGGTTGCACAATGAACCGCAGGATAATAATTGCCTGTTTCGTGAAATTCCATCGGGAGATAGTGGAGTACTTCATGAAATGTCTCTCAATGTATGGGATTAGTTTTTGTTGGTTTACTTAATTAATTGCAATTGATTTTCATGAATAGGACAGCAAAAGTAAAAAGTATGAGCTACAAGCGAAGGAATCCCAACACAGTATTAAGGAAATGTTTGGAGAAATTCGACGACAAGCTTTGGCTGTGAAAGGTCGCAATTTCAGCAGAAAAAATTAAATGGAAAATTCGACAATTACTTTTTGACTCATGTTTTTTTTTTGGAAATTTGTAAAAAATATACTTTATTTATCTATATGAATGTTTTATTGAAAAATGTTTGTTTTGCAGGAAACAAATTACTAGATATTCATTATGAGTTTACGCTGAACAACAATTGTTTTTATCTAATATTCGCTATCACATAATATCGATTTCTGCTATAGAAATTAAAACCAAAGAACGGCAACAACGCAGATTTTATACTTTCATGAAATGTCATCAAAGATATTCGTAATTCAAAGCGCATTCTGATGTCTAGTTTAAAGTTAAATGTAGAATCTAAAAATATATTAATAAAAAAAGTCACAGATACACATTCAAACTTTATGAATATAAAATATCTCGGGAAGTATATTTTTTATATTACTTAAGTAAAGAATATATTTGCTGGTTATTTTTCTATATTTATTTATTATCTTTTTTTCTACTTACTCGCTTGTGTACCATAATATGTTATGCAACAGCAGCAGAACCAGTTTGTTTTTTGGTAATTTTCCTTATGCGACGGCGACATGCAAAATCCGAGTTTTATTGTTCAAGTTATAATTAGTTGTGACGAAAAACTACCGAAAATGACGTTAGCTATATTGTAGTTTTGTTACAACATAATTTATTATATTCTTTTGTGAATGACTGCATTCTGTGTCAAACTTGATGGAAGATTAACTAAAATGCATTCTTGTAAAAGACGATGGATGTTATTCCAGGGATGTCGTGACTGAAAGCCTAAACTAGGTTTCAACTTTGACCTTACTTTACCTGCAACTACTTACAATAATATAACGACTGCAGCACAACTCGTCACGCTTGAATTACCAGCTTTAATTAAGTTTTGCTAAAGGTGTGCTTGATAGCGCCAATTTGCCGGATGGAGACGGTTCAACACAAATATCTCGCTAATTTATAATGGGCACTTATTAGGAATTTTATTTACATTGCATGCAATTTGGTTTGATTTATCATAAATTAATCGAGCTGCATTCTGGGAAATAGTACCTACCTACTTGCTATGGAAAGTTTTAATTTTCTACGTGTAGCCTTGGTAAGCGATTATCGATAATACGTCGGAAAAGCGTCTTGTTGTTACAAGATATTGGAGATGGCAACAATATGAGGCTGGGTTGCGGCATTTGGGACTTTGGGGTGTCCGTAGTGCATACGTTATGATATATGAATAATGTACGTCATGATAAAATGATAAATCATACGAGCTGTCGGCTATGAGATAGATACCTGTGTGGTGCAAAGTACTGCTAGATTTTCTTTACCATCATACGAAATTGTCTGTATTTTAAAATATTTTGAAAAACATTTTAAGCTACAAGTAATAATAAATACTTATATAAAAATAGATACCTACTGTACAAAACGCCCTAAAAAAATACAAATTAAAAATATTTTTAGCAACTTTAATCGTTCAGAGAATACTATCAATTGTTGTAAAAAAAAATTGTTTACTAAAAACTCTGGTGATTCGTAAATCACCTAAAATTAACATTAAATACTCCCCCACCTACACTTCTTTATTCCGTTAGAAATTATAATAACGCATCAACACTGACATTGTTTCTGAAAAAATACCCAATTCATAACTATACTTTGCACTGTTAACACAAAAATGGCTGTAGAATATTTTTTAGCTCTCGTTTTGAAGATAATGTTTCCCTTCTTTAATTTATTAGTTTTTTAAAAATAAGGTAAGCAATAATTCAATAGAGATATAACCCAAATTTTAGTCTTGATGGTTGAAAAATATTTTAGTTGACTTCGTAGCCTTTTCGCCTTAAAACTCGCCTATAGAGAAGTTTTCTGAACAGCACACTCTAACAACCGAAAGTGTGTATAATCAAAATGCATTGTTGGAAAACTTATATTTCACCACGCTATTCAAACTTTGTAATTTGACCAAATCACGCACGAAAATTATTGACATCGAATAGTCAATTTTTTCCTTGAATTATTACGAATGAAAATGATTTAATTATATATTTGGTTGTGCGACAAAAAGTAAGAAATTTTCCATGTTATTTAAATCACATTAATTCGGATTTTACCATTGGCGAATAATAATTTAATTTACGATTGAAAAAAATATTTTTTAATGAAAATGAAAAATCATTAGATATTTCATGGACACACAAGCATATTTTGGAAGTTTTAATAGCTAACGGACCATCTTTCAAAAATTAGTTGATTTTTATATTATATCTATCTAGCTATAAGCATTATTAAGTAGAATTTTTGGGGTCGCTCAACTTATATACACAATAATATCTTGTTTTGCACCCCAAAGTTTCCTTTTCTAAATTTCAGCCCCCATAATGATTTGTTTTCCAAACCAAACTTTTCCCAAGTCTGATAATATAAAAGTTCCTCTCTCCCTTTTTTTTATTACATATACACCAAACTCCGCGCGCGTGGTTCACTTTAGAAACGTTTCTTCTCTCCTCCTCTACACACTCTGCTCGTAAACCTAAATACTTTTTTTATTTTTCTGATTCAAATTATATTCGTCACAATCCCATACAATAAAATGCTAGTTGAAACCACCTCAAAAGAAAATTGTTGAAAATTTGGCGGATGCGCCAGTGCTAGAGAAGGAGTTAACGCGGTTTCACTGTCGTGTTTATTGTTGCAAATAAAACAACACCCGGAATATTCCCAACACAAAACGCTGTTATAGGATATTCCAGGAGTGCAGCTGCAATAAAACAAGGGGGTATTATATCGACTTACCACCAGTTTGCGTATATACTTATTTAAGTAGGCAACTACTCTGAAATGCTGTGTTTGAAATTATTTAATTAATTTAGATAATACGTTTATGTGGATAGTCCCTTTCGCGTGTGATAAGCAGATTTAAATCCGATAATATAAGAGGTACACGCTGAAGAATAATTTAACATTTTTTTCTCAAAGATAATTTGTCAGTAGTTTTACAATAAAAAAATATTTTAAACATTTTTATGATTTTTTTGAAATAAAGATGAATGATTTTTTTTACATAATATTAAATAAACTATCGTTATTTACTGCTATAATATCTGAATTACCTCTTAATCAGTGTTAAATAAATTAATATACCTACTAAATTTCTTAAAAATATATGTAGGTATGAATAATTAGATACCTACTAATTTAACTATAATAGGGACTCGTTCCACATTTTGTACAATTTCTCAGTCGTTATGTTTAGTTTTCATTCATAACGAATTGTGTTAATTTAACAATGTGTCATAAAAACGTTAATGTATGAGTATAGTTGGGCGTATTAGTTTTTAATAAATTAATTTTCCCTTGGCCCATACGAGTGGTGTAAAGTTATCCGCAGACACGAAGTCTGCACCAACTACGTAAAACACTCACACACACACAACATAAGCAATTTACATATTCCCTGATTTCCATAAGAAATGACCCAGTTATTAGTTAAGTAACAACAAAAGAGCGGAAATTCATTTCAAGGGGGTTGATGATGGAGAGGATCAGCTCACTGATGGGGTCCTTTGAAACTCAAAACTTAATGGGTGGGTAGGTATATTTTGAAGATATTGAACATACCTGCTGGGTGTATAAGTAGAGCTCAATGAATTTGGTACTTTGGGCCCCTAGTGGAATACCTAACAAAAACCGTCTCCTCCACAGCCAGTCCCAGGCCTGCTCTCGCGCTGAAAACAGTTCGCTGTTGGGGTTGTTGGTGATCTCACATCTCGCACAAACACGCACCACATCAACTGTTGTCACCACACGGCGGCGGCGGTGGCGGCGGCGACGGCGGCTATGTCACTTGTATATGTGGTGACGCCCCAAGTGAACACACAGACAGGTAGCACGGGCTGTGGCTCAACACTGCGCGCTCCTGCAATCAATAGCCGGCCGGGGCACACTGTGGAGGTCTCCTGCTACGAGAGTCGCGCCCTTCTGGCAGTCTTTGGTGGCGGGCCTAGTAGATGCCGCCACTTGACGGCACCCGCAGAGGACACCGCCCCCTTTTTAGTGCATGGCGGTGGGCACGCCGTCGCAGGAAGAAATTGATCCTGCTGCTCTGAGAAGACAATCGGGGGATTGTGTGAAGGTTTGCAACTAGAACATTAGGACATGTTGCAGAATATATGTAAAAGCGATGTTTTTATTGAAAAAAAGGCATTGTTGAAATTTTGGCGAATGCGCCGGAAATTATATCTAATTTATATATCTACCTAATTTTCTTGGATTTTTTGACGACATTTAATTGACAATATTTAGATGAAAGAAAAAAATAATATATAAGATTTGAACAAAATTATAACAATAGCTGAACATAAAAGACATTTTGTCCTATAGCAATTGAAATCAGAACTGAAAAAGGATGTGTCTTGATATAGTTAACTAAATAGGAAGCCGAGGCTAATACGCGTAATAAGTTTTCTTGTAAATTGAATTTAAAGAAAATAGTTTTCTGCATGTGATGGGCATTAGTGATGTCGCTAATCCTAATTTATGATGTATGTTAGCTTAATCCTGACTTTAAATTGGACCAAATATATATTTATGCAACTAAATAATGCAAGCATTTTCTGAGAATATCTGGTTGCATATGAAAATATTATATGGAAATTTCACGAAGTTGTACAAGAAAAGTCAATGGGAAATCTGTAATTTTGCTTTCGCCATCTATTGAGCTTTTCACCATATTAAAATATTGGCGGGATATTGATAAGTGTTCAATTTTGATGGTTAATTTTTTTATTTTATTAATTTCTATATTTTAAAAGTAAATTGAAATTTACTTTGGAATTTTTGTCAATTTTTGAGGTTAATTAGTTTAAAAAACTCCTGTTCCAGTACCGCTCATGATATTTTCATAAACTTTCCACTGTTACAAAGAATAATCCAAAATTTGTAAAATATTCTAATAAAGTTGACTGCTTTCTATGGTCCATAGCTTCAAAAAAAGTAATAATTCAATAATGTAATACAACCAACTCATTTCCTCACCACCACTGAGGTAGAGTTTAGGTGCGTTTTTTTAACGTGGTGTCCCCAGGAGGCCTAATCCACGGTCAATATTATAGAGCATATATGTAATTATTTACAACTTGATAAGTTTCATATTCATAATTTTTGCATAAAAATAGATTTCACCCCAAATTTGGGTTGATAAATTTTATAATATTAATGACACTTTTTGCAGTGTCAATGGGAAAGGTATGATATAAGGGAGAAATATAAATATCTAATAAAACAGGTACATACATATATTAGATTTTTGGATTTTCTCCAAAAATTTGTTCAAATGCAGTTCCTTAAAAATGGTAATGTTATCAGAAAAATAAGTTGTTAATGAAAGAGAAAGAGGGAAGGCCTATAATGTGGATTATATTAATAATCTCACAGTAAAATTATCTAAAACATTTAATATATATCCAGTGGTATTTATTACGTTGGTCTTTTTATCGAAAAATTGTAGGTACTGGTGATACAATAATTATTTTTAAATTGTACCTAATTCCGTATGAATTTGTGAATTGGGGGCCCCCAGACAATTTTCACAAAATTTACCATCGAAGTACATAAATTAAATTATGTATAGATACTGAAAATAAACATTAAGTATATAAGATACATGCCTGAAAGAAATATTTTTAGACATTTTAGAAGTAAAAACTGTTTAAGTACACAAAATATTTCCGAGTTTTTAGGGCCCTAAATTACACTTTTAAAAGATCGCATTTGGCTTTGTTACAAAGCTAATTTTATTTAAAAAAAAAGTACTGTTTATATAAATTAATTACGATTTTTTTTTAAATGAGAACCCCATGTAGAAAGAGTTAATTACTCCCTTTACCACATTTAATGGGCTACTTTCGAGGCCGCTTGCGCGATCCTCTACCACACATTACTGCTTAGACCATTACATACATATACATTATATCGTATAACGTAAGAATCTAAGCATTGCTCACTATCCGCAACATCCATTGCTCACAACGGTGCTTTGCATGAATTAGGGCAGCATACGAATAGGTTAAAGGGTAAACGCCGTGTGGTCTGACATGTGACATCTTGGATACTAGTCGTAGCAATTAAGCAGTTCAAATACGACCGACACCTCTGACGATGGAGCACTAGCTGGAGCGCAAGTTTGCTCCAGCTTCGTTTACCCTCCCGAATTTTAATAATTTACTTTTATTTTCAAAATTACAGTACTTAAATTTTTGTTAAATTGGCTTTGTTACAAGACGTGTGACGGTTTAGCCGCTAATCCCCAACATATGCCTGCATTTAATCTGCTTTCACAGACCGTACATAACATTATATCGGACATTAGCGTTGTCCGGCGGTTACCTATGGGAGGTACGTCACAAACGCAACTATAACCGTTCTAATCCCAGAGGAAGGCCAGGCCCCCAGCATTAGAACAATCAAAGCTTCCGGGAAGACCGCGGGTAGTGACTCTTTGTGTTGAGAGACAGGCAACAGCTCTAGGCAATGCCTAGGTGTCAACCCGCACAACTTTTCCACATCTCTGTCACCCCACGCGAGTCTACCATCCGCCAAGAGTGTCATAGTTACTCCTGCCGTTTACCCCAGCTTGTTTAAATTTCTTTATGTTGATATTCAAAGCACCGGGCAGAAAAATGATGAAGTGCTTATATAAATTATTTCTAAGTCTAGGGCACTGTCCACTTTACCCATTTACATGTGTTTCATCTTTCGGCACCCACGTATGTTAGGTACATATGCTTTGCTCTACCCTAGTCCCAGTAATTCTGATGGGACTTTATACATAATCGTAATCTACGTAAACAACGGTGGAGTAATGCAAATTAATTCTTGGTTCAAAATGAACCCGGATTGATTTACTATGAGAACCATTTAACAATGTTATTTTTACGAAAATTCAACTGATGGAATTTTCCTTCTCCACACAGTAAAAATGTTCTGACCTGGTATGCTGTCTTCTACGATGTAGTCCTCTAATCGTAATGGGACCTACCTTTCAAAGATAGTCACTGAAAAAAATATATCTATGCGAAACAACCCTAAACAATAAATAATTACACGCGAGTTAAGGTAAAATTAAGTTCAGACGTGTTATACGAAATAATTAATTAATAAATAAACGTAAATAAGTAACAACATTTTAGCACACGTCTTTACCGGTTCACATTCGTAACAAAACTAAAAAGTTCCTAATATCAACATAAATATTATAAATAGGAATAATAACTCGTAAAAATTAGTCATCTCTTATGCAACAAAAACCTACAAATTATAGGCTTAGTCAAGTCTAAAATTCTCGAAAAATCCAACAAAAGTGTTTGGAAAAACGACAATTTTTAATATATCTAGAACTTGAGAAAAAAATTTGCGGTTTCTAAATTAAGAAACGAATCAACTGTGATGTGATGAAAACATGCAGTGCTTCACCTTTTATGTCCTGAAATTTTCTAATAATTTGTATGAATGTTGTCTTAAGGCAACCAAATAAATTTCGTGTTTCTATCACGAAAAATAAATAAACTATAACCGTTTTTAATTTTATTGAGTGCCCCATTGTAAAATTTTGGGCCCTATTAGCTCGTTCCTACGCTTTCTAGGTGGTTTGTCCCTAAATTTTGGCTTGTCGTACTTACTGGCAATTTTATATGATAATTTGATTGCATGTGATTGTTTCCAAACAAAAGAACAGAAGAATTTTCTCAAAATGATATTTAAAAAAATAATTACTGAAGCTGTTAATGATGGTAGAGTTAAAGTCAAATTTACAGTTTCAGAATATAATTGATACATTTCTTAAACAACAAATCGTTTTAAACTAAAATGTGTCCGTTTAGACTTTTTCCACGGATGGAATTTTCCACCAAAATGTTGAAATATTTTAACAGAAAACTAAAAATGTTCTATACTTAAGTAGTAGTACCAGCATGCCCCCCCGCATTCTACTGTGATCCCCCTCATCTACAATTTTACATATCAGATGCGACAAGATGATTTGAATTGTGTTTGTAGTCTTTTTTTTTATTCTGAAAATTTTTCTATCTACCAAAGCAGGCAAAAGGTTTTTTTAACTCTAGCTAACGTGGGCCCCCTTTAACCCGGGTAAAGTACCACACGGGGCCCATGAGTAGTAGCAGTACATAGTAGCAAATTAAATTAAAACTATTTCGAAAATTTATCAATCTACCAAGGCAGACAGAAGTTTTGTTTCTAGTTAATTTCAACAAGGTCCTCTCTTATACCCCGAGTCCCCAGTACCATGCGGGGGCCATGAATAGTAGCAGTGTAGGTAGTAGGTACTAGTAGTAGTCAAACAAATTAAAATTATTTCGAAAATTTTTCAATCTACCAAAGCAGGCAAAAGCTGTTTTATTTTTAATTCCTTCCACCCCGGGCCCCCTTTAACCCCTCTGTATACCGCGAAACTATTTCGTACCTTTTCTCTTGAAGCCCTTTTGCTTTATTCCCGTATGATGGTAATCCAAGGAAATCACTAATCACTACACAGTAATTATTATAACACGTGTTATATTTCATAATTAATTAATAATTAAACGTAAACACCAGACACACGTCTGCTCCGTTTGGCATTCGAAATAAAACTGAAAACTGATTCATAAATTTCATATACAAAATAAATCCATAGATAACAAAGTCGCAAAAATTACTCATCATTTTTTGCCAACAAATACAATTTAAAGGCTTAGGCTGGGTTCACTTTTTCACAAAATTTAACACAACAAAACTTTTCAGTATTGATTTTATGAGAAACGTGAACGCAGCCTAAGGCTATAAAATTGTAAATTTTGGTTGTGTAAAGGGTGAGTAATTATTTATATATTTTATTCTATTATATTAGTTAGTTTTTAGTTTTGTTTCTGTAAAGAATGTGTGCTAAAATTTTGTTCGTTCCATTTAATTATTAATTAATTATTTCGCGTTAACACGTATTATTGTAATTTCTTTAGTAGTTAATCTTAATTTGTGTGTAATTAAATATTTCTTACGGTTACTTCTCAATGATTGACTTATTTTTTAAAAAAGTGCTAGTGTTGTATAGATAATTTGTGATTTTCTTGGATTGCCAAATGGGAACAAAACAAAGGGCCTTCAAGAGAAGAAGTACGAAAATTTAGTAATTTTTTTTATAAATTTGAACAATTTTAGTAATTTTGAAACAATAACTAAATTAATATGCTAAAATATGATTATTGGCAACGGCTTATTTTGTTTGGTAGACAATCATATCCTTAAAAGATTTTTGTGTAAAATATTTGAAAACCCAATATCTATAATATTTCTGAAATAGTCATAAAAAATTACAAAATATTTTCGCGACATACAATTTTGTCGGGTGTTTAAAATTTCCTTCCAGTCGGCAGTCGTCACCATACAAAATATATAATTTAAAATAACACACTGTTGTAATTTTATTTTTTTATTAGAAAGAAATGAACCGCTTCGGCAGTATACATATCTGCATATATGCATACAATTTATAGTTGTTTTTAAGAGGATTTTTTTATTAAACTTTATTAATTATGTACAATTTTCTTTTACATTTGTTCTGATATCTATAGACAGCAGAACATTATTTATTTAGATAGAATTAAATGTAAATAATGTATGCAATTGTATTTTATATAAAACATACTGAGCTTTTATTTATAACAAACAACCAACAGAAAAATCCCTCAAAATTGTGTATAATTAACAATAAAAAAATGTAATTTTTAAAATGTTTCTTTTAGTATATTTACATTTTATTCATAATATATAAAAACCTGAAGATTATTATACGAGATTGATGTTTCTTCTACAATTTTTATCATCTTTACCTTCAAGAATTTTTACACATACACATGGTTCTCTTTTTTGATTAACATCAGGTTTTAAATTAGTTTTTAAATTTTTTAACAAATCCTTGCCGATAAATTGCTGTATCTACAAACATATAGTGTTTTATAAAACATGCAAACATTTAGATCAAAAATCGTTTGAAGCTTAGAAACTAGTACATTTTTTAGTTAATAGCAAAATTCATGGTATAACAACAAAATATTATTAACAAAAATTACAATTTGGAAAACGTTAATATTCTTTATTTACGTACTAAAAATTCAGACCTTTTTCTGTTTTATTCTTTTCTAAAGTGGTGTAAACAAAATGGTGTGTTTGAAAGATTAAAAACGATTGGACGTGCTTTCTATAAGCGCATTTCCAGAGTTCAAGCTTAAATTTTAACACCATTTTATTCGCCTCACTAGAAAACTACACACAAAGAACTATATGTAGGTATAAACCTTTTTATCCAGACAATTTTATCATTGGATTGACACTAAAATATTTTGCATACGTAAACTGCGAGTTTTCTTGTGTATAGAACAAGCAACATTTTTAAAAATGTACAATATAAAACAACAAATAGATAAATATGTAGATATTACGTTATATACAAATAAAATAATCATAAAAACTTTATTCTTCTAGTAATTTTTCACTTAGCTTTGTTTGTTTTATCTAAAATTATGACACGATTTCAGTTCTTGACATAAATCTATATACAAATGCAGTCTGATATTTACAAAAAACGCACTTTTTAAATTGGTTTATCAATCAATTAATTGTGAAAATTATCGTACACAGGAAGCACTATGTACATAAAAAGGTTTGGATTAATACTGTTTTATTTTGGCATTATTTTCAGGTAGTGCAGGCAATAAACTCTTTACAAAAAATCGAAGATATTAAAAGTTAAGATTTTGGTTAAGGGTATAAAGTTAGATGTTTTGATTAACAGTTTTTTGGTAATGTAATATATCCCTTAGTGTGAAGATAATATTTACTACAACTTATTAAGTATGTACCAAATTTTTTTTCTGTCTCATTTAATTATGCAGAAATTTTCAGCACAAGTGTAGCTACAATTTTGTAATAGGTAGGTACTTTCTACACTCCTAACTAAAACGTAATTTTTTTTTTATTTATACAATTTGTAGCAAATATTATTTTGAATAATTTTATTAAACTACAAACTTAAATTTAATGCCCCATCAGCCAATATGATAACTTCAAAATAACAGATTTTTTGCAAATATACTCATTGCGTGAACTATTAGGAAGCATATTCAGTCACATATTAAGAGTGAAGTGGAAATTTGAACAAAGCAAATAGCAACTAATTTTGTAGCTTGATCCCAAATTTCACTGAGTTGATCGCAGAGATCAGCCCTTAAAACTTTTTTGTTTATAATAAATGTATACTGTTATACACTATCTAACCATGTTCATGAGCTAAAAGTTTTGTTGCTTTCAGTTTTTTTATCATTGTTTTATTATATAAAATTGGTAGTAATATCAACAATCTTCAACACTTTAAAATTGTATTATTTTTAAGTATAAAAAATGTGGAAACATTTAAAATTTATATATAAAAAAAAACATATAATATATAAATGCGGAAAACGACATATTTTTGGGATGAAATGAATTGCTTAAACAAATTGAGTCATGGAAATTTTTTATAAAATAGATTTCCACTACACAATTTGTCTTAGGTATATAATAACAACAATAATTATATAGTAAAACTAAAATCATAACGTGATTTGTGCAAAAATCTAGTTAATGATTCATAAGACTTTTCGTTTTTAATACATCACTTAAATCAACCAAAGTATTTTAATTATTAAAGTGTTTGTTTATAGTTTAATATATTAATATTATGCTTTATTACATCGTTTCACAAAATCGATGATAAAAAACCACTATTATAGAGAGAGATTCGTTCGAATATAACATTATATTTTAAATATAGTTTTTGTTTTTTTTTCCAATTTTTTACGTATCACATTGAGTAATAGGCTCGTACCATATACCACTAATGCCATCAAGAACATCATCATATTGAAGCTCTGTGTGTTGGAACACCATCGAAAGTTTGTCTAGAATGCAATTCAGACATTGGCAAAACTGGGAGGAGATGATCCACTATGATCGGCGATCTACGTATTTTAAACCTGTAACACCAAAATAAAAAAATCTTTTTTTCAAACATACATCTTTTAGAAAATAAGTTTTCATGAACTAATTAGTTTAGAAAATGTTACTAACTGATATTTGCCTTCTCGTTCAGTAAAGTGTCACTTTCCTGCCTAGTTACGTAAATGATTTTTTCCATACCTGGGTTTTGAACTAGTGGGAAAACATGAACAAGGACACGAACACACTGAGGCATTATCATCGTCTATGGAAGTAGTTTCTGTACAGTGGTGATGATGGCCCAATTGGCCACTTAAAATTGAACCGTTGGCCGTAATAACGTCCCCTTCTAATCTAACTGCACCCGCCAAAGCCTGCAAAATTAAAATTGTAAAACAAAACATCCAATGCATTTTTGTTGTAGGTATAATGAAAATGTAGTCGTATATTTGCGCAATTAAAAGTTTCATAGACAATGAAGCTGTGCAAAGTGTAGTAAATCAATAAGTTTTTTGTCGCGAAGTTCTTCTTATTATTAAATCAGTATTGAATTATTGAAAGGATTTCGCGCACCGCGACTATCTGGATTATTTCACAGAGACGGTTATTGCCAAGTTTCCATAGTAAATTGACTATTAAACTGATATAAAATATTGCATACATAAAAAATCCAACTTACTTGCATGGCTTGCGCTTCATCTCGTCGCTCGTCCTCCGTATTCATGGTAACGAACCGAAGAACCAGCAAGTTTAAAGAAGCAGCCACAATTGCCAAGCCGAACAGGATAAAGATAAGTGCAAACATTACGTATTCCGGCTTTTTACTCAGTGCGTTGTCTTTCTGAAGTGCTACCTGAAATATTGTTCCAGGTTTTAGTGGAAGAATGCACCGCTGGTTTTTAAGGGTTTGATGATGGGCATGGAAATAAACAACAAAAAAGAAGTGAAATTAAAGTGGTAATTTTATAAATACTGTGCCCATGAAACTATTTGTTTTAATGCGGGGGTCACGTGACATTTTATCCTTTTAAAACTTTTGATGAAAAATAACATAATGTGCAAATTTTCAAAAAACTATAAATCTAATAAAAGTTTTTCGTATGCGAAGCTAATTCTTGTGGACACAACGTACCTAATATAGGTACATATAGTTTAATTTTTAAATTAGGTACTGTCATTTTTGCCACTATAGATATATCTTTTACACAAACTAATACCCAGCTCACCATATCTCCAAATCCTATTGTGGTTAATGTGATAAAGCAATAATAAACAGAGTCGAAATAACTCCAACCCTCGTAACGAGAAAATGCAGCTGCACCACCGGCTATTGTGAGTGAGCTTAGGAACGTAACAACACAAATTAGATCTAGTTCGGAAGCTGCTGTTTGCTGACAGTGCAAGGAAGACTTCACGGATCGGATTATAACACTGAAAAATAAAATGGACATGTTGTGATTTATTATTAAACTCGAATTACGTTGAAATGTTTGTTTGTTTCATTTATCTGTGTGTGTTGAACATGGATTAAATATTAATTTGATAAAGTGTATTATACAGGGTGGCTTAGTAATCAGTGCATGCTTTACACGTACGTGTTTATAAAGTAAGAATGTAGGTCACCCTGTAGGTACATGCGAGTTGTTTCAGGCATATAAAACACTTTGTGTTCATTAGAAATTTATTAATAAAACACATTGCTTCCATTTGGTTT